>JASXSY010001384.1:0-63677 GCA_034509805.1 Sipha maydis
ACGTGAACGGCCATATTGTACTATATAATACGTGCGACCGTAAAAAAACGAAAGTACGAACAAACCTTTTGCCTGACGCCATATTGATGAAATTCGAACCCATTTTCGATACGCTTTTCGGATGAAACATTTGGATGTGCAGGATAACGCCCATAGAAAGACAAAATATGATCGTATCCATGGGTATACGTCTCAACGATGGTACGTAGATGCGATTGAAAATTAGCTGAAAAAATGGAACGAATAACTCAACCGTTCGACGGCGGAATATCAATATATAGAACCGATAAACTTTCAGTTATATCTCTCACGTGCACTATTCACCGTATTTGCTACATTACGATTACATTTCAGAGGTTAACCCGTTTACAGCGTGCCCGTTTTCGGCAAAAACACGTGACGATTATAAAACTTATACGTTCGTGAAAACAGTACTCATTAATCAGTAGTATAGAGCATGATGATCATGGAACTACGAACATATTATCACCATAACATTGTCGATTGGCGTACGAATATCGTGTGTTTTTATATGGGCACTGTTTGTCGTTGTGTTTAACGCAAGCACAGCCTGTAACTACTCTAGTTATCGATTGCTAGAATTGAAAAAGATTCTGATTGAAAAAAAAATCTTTTAGTTGAGGTACATACATATAAAGGCTTAAATGGCGATGAATAGAACGTCTTATGTAATATTACAATTAATGTACAGAATAGGAACGGAAAAACTAAGTGAAAAATTGTTTAACAGAACCAAAATACATGCACGATTGTGATGAATTTTTGGTTGTCTATCATGTAGATTTTGTTAATTTTGTGTTTCCGTCCCATGCGGTATTTTATCATTGAAGCTGGTATCTTATGAACTTTAACTTGTAATGTTATTGTTTATGCGTAAGCGTTTTTAATAAAAACAGAAAAAAATATAGTTATAATCACAATTGATAAAAAAAAACCCTAATTAAACTCTTTTGTTTATACATTTTATAAAATAATATCTATTATATATATAATTATATCTTAATAATAATAACATTTGAACTAAAATTAAAAAAATAAAAAAAAATTGTAGTGAGTAATTTAACAATTTCGAAGAATAATAAGCTATTCTTACTAAGAGCATTTTTTTTAAGAGATATTGAACTTCAAATTTCCAACCTCACTTATGAGCATAATTCTTAAGGAATAAAACAACTTTTAAAAATTCTGTTTGGCATGTCGTAATACCTGTATTAAATTGATAAACGCGGAGAGATTGATCGTCAGACTAGGACTGATAGCATACGATAATCCGGCTAAAAAGCCGGCTGGTAATGCGTGAATGCACTGATCTTTTTGGAAATATCGGTTCAGAAAATAGATGGTGAACTGTAAATAAATATTTTTAATTATAGTTTATTTATAATAACAGTTTAGAAGCCAATTTTATCTATAAAAACCTTACCTCGTAAACGGCAACGTACAAACCGGTAAAAATACCAGATTTCAGCGTATTCATGTCGAACATTTTGTGAATGTTCCTGGGTTCAAAAAACGTAACATCTTGGATCAGCATGCGTAAAATTCCAAACCCCAGACCCAGACCGAAATAATTGATTATTTTCTGTTCGGGTAAAAGTATGTACGAAATGTATTAATATTTTTTCATATATAAATTTTAATGATTTTTATTTAAACATAAATAATTTGAAAGACGGTATTGAAAATTGCATACAAGGTATACGTATAGTATACGTAAGGTACGTAAGGTATACGTACCTTGTATATAGTTTTCAATAGTAACTGCTTGTCATCACTCTGCTGAAATTTGTCTGGTCTGAAAAACCTGAAATTTGCAACACGTTTATATAGCTCACATTTTAAAACGTATAATGCTGTGAGACACCGCGAACCATGATTACCAGGTGTAATTGTAATTTTTGGATTTGGATGTTTTTGCCAGGTACATGAGACATGCGTTGGTGATCATGAAAAATACCGTTTCGATGTAAACGTTGAGACGTGATGCCCTCAGTATGACCGATTCGAATGCCTATATATAGAATAATTATCGAAGGAAACGGTGGTAATACAACGAAATTAATACGGACATTGTGGAAAGCAGTGGCGCCCACAGATTTATGAATTAGTATGTCTTAAATATTTATACAATACCACCTAATACCATCAACGATTACTTTTGGATACTCGTAATCGTATAGTCGTTTGTCGATCAAATTAAATTCAATGATCTGTGTTTACGGCAACAAGACCCAACGTCCCTGCCCACCTTAAAAATTATTGTGGCTTTAGCCAGACTTCGTACAATGTGCGGACGCCACTGATTGCTAGTATATGAGAATAACAATATGTTGATGACTAACTGCGTTGCTCGTCGTTGCAAGTATTTGAACCCGATTCTTGGGTGTCAGAATGATATAACAAAGCCCGGCGAACAGTCCCGGTAGAAATGCTATCGTAGTGTACTTTATTCTGCCCAATAATCGCCTGAAAACCAAGAATCATATTCCCAAGTGTCGCTTTATTACAGTGGATACGTATGTAGTTGATTTATGATGATGCTCACTTCAGCTAGTGTGTGTGTCGATTGCGTATTCATATTTTGATAGCCATTTCAAAAATATAAATAAAACACTTGTGCGTGGTAAAAACGTACATTAAGAAGTCACGAACGCAAATGGGTATTATAATACACGGGTATGCAAGTTAAAATTTCATGTTTTTAATACCCCTGTTTTTTATACCAATCCAAAAGTTAGATCGTGTACAAGTATAAAAATTTATTAATATCGATTTAAAAACACTTTGTCTTCTTAAATTTTGTTGTTGAGAGATCTTATGAATAATTATGACTGGTGAACGAGTTTTAATTTAATAAATAACCAAAATTTTTATACAACTATGAACTTTTTGTTCGTGAAATACGTTTGAAATACAGTTTTGATTTATCGATATAACAGAACGATGAACTATATACTGATTTAAATGCACACTATATATATATATATATATATATACACACATTATATATTCGGATATCTAACCGTTTAATATCGATTTTCCATTACCCTAAAGTGATGGTTATTATGTACCTGAGCAAGCAGCTGTAAAACAAACACGATGTAGTAAAGCACGTGGTCATGGTTATAGATTGAAGATATTTGGTAGTGATGTTTTTAATGGTTTCTTTGTCCATTTTCTTTTTTTTTCTCAGTCCGAGCGCAAAATCGACCTTAAAAAGACACGTTAATTATTACAAATAATCTCGAAAAAATGCAGTATAGTATATGTGTACTGATTAATTACAACGAATTATACGATTTTATGCAAGGCTGTACGAGATAATAGTTTTCGTTAAAACTTCTATTGCGTTGCACTTACTGAACAAGTTGATTTAACATTTTCCGATGTTATACCTACCATTATTACTCCGTTTAATCTTCTAATTACAAAGAATGGGTGATGGTAAATATGTGGATCGCATGAAAATCTAGTGATTATTATATGCATCTATGACATGAGTATATGCAGAACTCTGCACGGACTGTTTTATTTAAGACCGGACTGAACTGATACATTTTAACTTATACCAAGACCAGGCCGGACTGTACTGTATCATGTAGAATGTATTTGAAAAAATCGAGACCGGACAGACATTTCAAAATATAACCTAATAATAAAAAACGATCATACACCAGATTGTACCTTACTTGAAAATGTATTTTGTACATGACTAATCTAGAACAAATTTTTAAATTATACAGTTACTCAAAACAGATTTTACTAAGACTAAACCGAAATAAATAATAATGTACACAGAGCACAGACTGTTATATATTGCAATAATTAAAATAAAACAATAATCCTTTAAAGATAAAACTATAGCAAGATTTAAAATATCACCTACAATAGTAGGTTATTGACTAAGGGAACCTGTTGTGTGAACATAGCAAACAGAGTTAGAGCCCTGTAGTAGTACATAATATTATTTTATAGTAATATATATTTTATATTTAACATAAAAACTAAATTTTTACTTAATGAATCACCCAATTTTAAAATTGACTAAATACATTTTAAGGACTTAGTTGTATCAATATATGTAATTATTTTTTATTTAATAAAATTAACTTTATAATCAGAATAATTTGTTGATAATTAATTTTATTATATTTATTACTTATCAATATTCATTATTTGTATAACATGTGACTATAAAATATAATTCCATGATTTATTAGATACTTAAATAATTTGTACTGAATTAATTGTATTATGTAGTGCGTGTCTGTACTTATAAAAGTACAGTATGCGGCAGTGAATCGGGCGATTTTAAAATAACTATAAAAAACTAACAAATATGTTTTTGACAAATTTACTTATATAACCTGGAAGTATATAAAATAGCATTAAAGAACTGCTAATTTTTTATTACATTTTTATAAATTATATCAGCAAGATGGCGTTCATTTTGAAGCAAATATTCGTCAAGGCGTCTTTGAAAACTGGTCATGACGTTTCTCAAAATTTTCTGTGAGATTTGTGTCAGCTTTTCTCATATTCTTTGTTTAAGATTATCAAGTGTTGTTTAGTATACTCTACTCTTGATATACCCCCACAGAAAAAATCACAAGCATTTAGATTGTAACATGCACACGTTACAAGATCAGGCAAACGTGGGGGCGATGGAATATTCCCATTTCGAGAAATTATATGGTTCGGTGATTGCCTCCCCACGTTCGTTCTCGAAAAAATACGGAACATTCTATGCCCCCCCCCCACGTTTGCCTGATTTAACAGTCTGTGATTTTTTTCTGTAGGGGTATATCAAGAGTAGAGTATATCAAACAACACTATAGATACTTGATAATCATAAACAAAGAATACGAAAAGAGTTGACACAAATCTCACAGGAAATTTTGTAAAACGTCATGACGCCTTGACGAATGTTTGCTTCGAAATGGACGTCATCTTTCGAATATAATTTATAAAAATTAAATAACAAATTAAAATTTTTTGTTCTTTAATGCTATGACTTGAATCTTGTGGATAAAAGTACAGATATTTCATGGTCTTCAGTAAAGGTTTCTATTTCACGTGTAGTTAAATTCACGGATATACGTAAAATTAAAATTCACGTATGCAATAACGTTAAATTAATTCACGTGAATTTATGAATTTAAATACACGTGAATCCGTGAATTGAACTTCACGTGAGTCCGTGAATTTTGTTATTAAATCACGTGTTTATTATTACACTTCCAATGGCTTCCTAATTCCTAAAAAATTACTATAATAAACTAGTAAAACTGTAAGCTTTAACGATTTGTAGAAATTTCCACATCGCTGTCGGGTACGTACTGCGTAGTATATTCATTAACCTACCCGTCCCATTATTTTACGATTATATTGTTTATGAAACATTTATTTTTAGAATAGTAGGTATAAATTCTTTTAATTTTTTGTTTTTACGGAAATTATTAATATATATTTTTAAATATATTATTAACATTTAATAAATTCAGTAAATATTATGTTTTAAGTACACGTGAATTAAATACACGGATTTTTAAATTTAAGTTCACGTGAACAAAAAACACGTGATCACGTGAAACTTAATTTTACTTTACTTGGTACCCATATCCAATAAAAATTGTCCAAAATATTTAAACCCTTCACCCTACATAGAATAAATATGTGTTATAACTATAGAGCAATATTTAACCTACTTTTCATTTGTAAGATTTTGTTTTAAATATACGTTTAATTTTACATATGATTTCAGTATATTTATCAGTTGATAAGGATTTTATGATCCTGCTCCTAAATTAGATGTATACCTGAAAATTGTATCTATAGATGAGCAGTGCAAAAAAATGTATAAGCCTTTGATAGTTATATTTTGATTAAATCTGCTGTTTCCGTAAAATGTATTAAACGATGTTATCTAGTTTTTCATCATTATTCAAAAAAATAATCTTTACAGAACACTAAAATAAATATTTTCTAGAGATTTATTTTTATTTCAAATCTGATCCAACCGACTTTTTTAGTTTAGATACGTTTTTTCGAGAGCAATAGTACATTGGTTTTAAATACAAAAGATTCAATACTATGTATAACTAGACCGTGAAATCTCGCCCAACCTAAGAGTCTTGCCTCACTTAGAAGTTTCACTATTTTTATATTAAAATTTTATGTAAATAAATATTATGCAATGTTTTTGTCTTCCTTGAAAAATATTATTTTGGCGCATAAAACGTTAAATCTTTCCCTTTCCATGAATTTTATATCTCTAAATATATAATTATATTATATTATGTTAATATATATATATATATATATATATATATATATATATATATAACAGAGCAGACTAGACTGAGATTTCTTCTTTTCAGACAAGGGAACTAGACTGAACTGGAACACATGAAAATGAAAAATTCAAAAACCGAAGTCTAAGACCAGCATTCGGTTCAGTTCGGTCTAAACCAAACCGTGCAGAACTTAAATATATGAATCGAAAAAATGACCTTATCTGTAACGCCGAATATACAATGTTCAATTTCAACTTTTGATAAAGAATGACGCGATGCATAAGTTCTACTTTTTGATGCCGAAATTACATCGTAGGCTAACTACTTACTCATCTCTGTCTTTTTCCCTTCATCTCGATCTTACGAAATATCAGATGAGGTATAATTATCAATAAAAAATTAAAACAGACAACCTGTACACTCTTTTGGTCATATATACCTAACCAATTCGTGTGTATTACGTTGCTGTAAACGCCAACGCGATTTCACTCACCAACATGATCGACAGGTACAGTTTGCTGCAACCGATGACCGACAAACGGAACATCGAGCGGTATGCGTCCGAACAGTCCCGAGTCCACGGGCGAAAGATCTCGGCGCAGCTAGCCCGGACAACGTTTTTGCTGCACGCCATCGCGATTTTCGTGGTGTATTGAGCAGCGACACAACACTATGTAACTTTGAATTTATATCACAAAAATATCACGTCACTCTTGGGTACGAGTTGTTGGTGAAAAATAAATAGTGACTTTGATACGTATAAAACATTTTATTTACTCACTTGGACCTACTTAACCGGTCATCCAGTAATTGTGACCTATTTCTACAGCAGTGAACATCGCAACTGATTTATTCTTTTGTAAATTCAAACCATCAATGTGTATATTATTTAATGTGATGCTATGTATAATTAATTTATAATTAATTATATAATATACTATTGTAATCTGAATATGTATGAATTTTTTTCAAGGAGAACAGGAGAATTAACTTTGAAAATTTGGTTTTTAGATATCAACAACACTTATGAAACGTTGCTCTTGAGTTTATTATGGACAGAGTGGGATATAATTTATTATAATTTCATAGTCATATAAACTGAAACAGAACTATGAAACATATAACATTTTATTATGTAAAATTAATATCTGGTCGCCGCTCTGTAATCAAATATTGTATACCAATTTATATAGGCTTTGAAGCGCTTAATATATCTAAATCATCAATATATGAATACACTAAAGCACAATGAAAAATCAATGTACGCTGACACATTGTAAAATTATATTTGTATTGTATAATCTTATTACTTTATTTTCCGATGAAACGGTTGTCAGATTTTCATCATACGTAATGCAACTGTTCCATGTTGTCTTATTCATAAGTTTTTGGTATTGTCTTACGCATGACACTAGTTCCATCTTAATTCCTTATTATTTAATCTTATACTCACAGATTACTTACGATTAATCCATTGATATTGCGTGCTATAAATTTATATTGTGTTAATTATAGTTTTTTTTTTCTTCAAATGTAGTTATCAGTTTTTTTTTTAACTTTAGAACCAAAAGGAATTTTATTTTGTAATAAAAATGAAATATCGTTGTGTTATTCCTGTAAATGTTGAGGGTATTATATGTCAGCCTCATAAGTCTATCTGATGGATCTATCATTGTTTCCAAACCGTCTAACGTAGGATCTTCCCATTTGAATCCAGCGTATGGTATGTACTGTAACATTGTCAATCCATTAAGATTGTCGCTATATTGATAGACAGCCATTATTTCGGTTTTGTCACATCATAATCCGATGTTTTTACACTATTAGCTTTAGCGTATCTCATACTTGCTCGTATGAGGTCATCACGGTATGATTTTTTAAAAAATAAAAATTTGTCATAATTTATTTATTTATTTGCATATTTTATACGGGCGAAGTTACAATTATTATAGATATACGTATATAATTATATAATGTAGTAATAATAATAATGATAACATTAGTAATAATAATAATAGTAATACAAAAATAATAATAATATTTGTTATCACATAAATACTAATCTTAAAAATTATAATATGACAATACAGATAGTATGTAATTGGTAAATAGACAGGTTTAAGTAATGTATGAGATGTGACACTAATGATTGAGGAATAATTCAATGAAAACAAAATGGTTAAGAATACAGAATAAAGTTGTATAAGATTAGGACTTAACTTAATGAGATATTGACATATATTATAACATTTATATGGCCAAAATATTTTTTTGTGTAAAAATTAAAATCATTTAAGGAAACGCTGGAAAATAGATCGACATTTAAATCATTAACTAATTGCATTAATCTATTTATAGGAGCATTTTGTCCATAGTTTGAACATTTGAGTTGCACATAAAAAATATTCAATTGCCTAGTTCTACGATTTGGAATGTTAAAATTCAATAAATAAAGTAGTTCCGGACAGTAAATATACCCATTCGTTAATTTAAAAATAAAACATAGACCGAGTTTTTTCCTTCTATTGACAAGGGTTTCTAGTTTTTAATACGACAATAATGGTTGATGCGATGAGTGAGGCGCACGTTCGATACAACATCTGAATTTAATATCATTGGGTGGTTTTTGCATAAAATATAATTGTTGGTAAATAGTAGAATAATAATTGGCGAAACATTCAGCGATCTTGTCACCACCATTAACAGTTTGATTATTAAATTATTATTATGTTAGATAACAGATGGAATATTAGAATTTGATCGTTTGCTATTAATATAATTCCAGAACCTTTTACGATTATCGGCTATTGAACTCTGAGTTATCTGTATAAAATTACCAAAATCGGTTTTATTAAAAACTTTGTATTGAGAACGTAGATTAGAGAATATATTATAGTTTATACCTATTAGTTGGAGATTAGTTGGAAAATAATATATTTTATGGGCAACTTTTTTTGAGAAAATTAACAGTTTTAGAGTTTTGGAAAACCATAAAGGATACTTTGAGGAAAACATACGTTTTCTTTTAACATAAAAATAAAATTTTTTAAATATTCACTTTTTTCTTCAATTTATCAATTAAATGGATTAAATTGAAATATCAAATAAAATATTGAAATTATTGAATATAATTTTTTTTCATGAAATTTAAATTTTTTTAATATTCACTTTTTTCTTCAATTTATCAATATAATGTAATAAATTGAAATATCAAATAAAATATTGAAATTATTGAATTTAATTTTTTTTCATAAATTTTAATTTTTTTTTCAATTTACCAATTTAATGAATTAAATTGAAATATCAAATAAAATATTGAAATAATTGAATATAATTGTATATAATTTTTTTTCATAAATTTTAAAATTTCCACTTTTTTTCCAATCAATTAATTTAATGGATTAAATTGAAATATCAAATAAAATATTGAAATTATTGAATATAATTTTTTTTCATAAAATTCAGTTTTTTTTTCGATTTATCAATTTAATGGCTTAAATTGAAATATCAAATAAAATATTGAAATTATTGAATATAATTTTTTTTCATGAAATTTAAATTTTTTTAATATTCACTTTTTTCTTCAATTTATCAATATAATGTAATAAATTGAAATATCAAATAAAATATTGAAATTATTGAATTTAATTTTTTTTCATAAAATTTAATTTTTTTATTCAATTTATCAATTTAATGGATTAAATTAAAATATAAAAAAAAATATTGAAATTATTGAATATAATTTTTTTCAAAATATTCAATTTTTTTTCAATTTATCAATTTAATGGATTAAATTGAAATATCAAATAAAATATTGAAATTATTAAATATAATTTTTTTCATAAAATTCAATTTTTTTCTTCAATTTATCAATTTAATGGATTAAATTGAAATATCAAATAAATATAATTTTTTTTCATGAAATTTAATTTTTTTTTAATATTCACTTTTTATCCAATTTATCAATTAAATTAATTAAATTGAAATATCAAATAAAATATTGAAATTATTGAATATAATTTTTTTTCATAAAATTTAAATTTTTTTAATATTCACTTTTTTCTTCAATTTATCAATATAATGTAATAAATTGAAATATCAAATAAAATATTGAAATTATTGAATTTAATTTTTTTTCATAAAATTTAATTTTTTTTTTAATTTATCAATTTAATGGATTAAATTGAAATATAAAATAAAATATTGAAATAATTGAATATAATTTTTTTTCAAAATATTCAATTTTTTTTCAATTTATCAATTTAACGGATTAAATTGAAAAATCAAATAAAATATTGAAATTATTGAATATAATTTTTTTTCATAAAATTCAAATTTTTTTACAATTTGTCAATTAAATGGATTAAATTGAATTATCAAATAAAATATTGAAATTATTGAATATAATTTTTTTTCATGAAATTTAAATTTTTTTAATATTCACTTTTTTCTTCAATTTATCAATATAATGTAATAAATTGAAATATCAAATAAAATATTGAAATTATTGAATTTAATTTTTTTTCATAAAATTTAATTTTTTTTTTAATTTATCAATTTAATGGATTAAATTGAAATATAAAATAAAATATTGAAATAATTGAATATAATTTTTTTTCAAAATATTCAATTTTTTTTCAAATTATCAATTTAACGGATTAAATTGAAAAATCAAATAAAATATTGATATTATTGAATATAATTTTTTTTCATACAATTCAAATTTTTTTACAATTTGTCAATTTAATGGATTAAATTGAAATATCAAATAAAATATTGAAATTATTGAATTTAATTTTTTTTCATAAATTATAATTTTTTTTTCAATTTACCAATTTAATGAATTAAATTGAAATATCAAATAAAATATTGAAATAATTGAATATAATTTTTTTTCATGGAATTTAAATTTTTTTAATATTCACTTTTTTCTTCAATTTATCAATATAATGTAATAAATTGAAATATCAAATAAAATATTGAAATAATTGAATTTAATTTTTTTTCATAAAATTTAATTTTTTTTTTCAATTTATCAATTTAATGGATTAAATTGAAATAACAAATGAAATATTGAAATTATTAAATATAATTTTTTTTCATAAAATTCAATTTTTTTCTTCAATTTATCAATTTAATGGATTAAATTGAAATATCAAATAAATATAATTTTTTTTCATGAAATTTAATTTTTTTTTAATATTCACTTTTTTCTTCAATTTATCAATATAATGTAATAAATTGAAATATCAAATAAAATATTGAAATTATTGAATATAATTTTTTTTCATGAAATTTAAATTTTTTTAATATTCACTTTTTTCTTCAATTTATCAATATAATGTAATAAATTGAAATATCAAATAAAATATTGAAATTATTGAATTTAATTTTTTTTCATAAAATTTAATTTTTTTTTTAATTTATCAATTTAATGGATTAAATTGAAATATAAAATAAAATATTGAAATAATTGAATATAATTTTTTTTCAAAATATTCAATTTTTTTTCAATTTATCAATTTAACGGATTAAATTGAAAAATCAAATAAAATATTGAAATTATTGAATATAATTTTTTTTCATACAATTCAAATTTTTTTACAATTTGTCAATTTAATGGATTAAATTGAAATATCAAATAAAATATTGAAATTATTGAATATAATTTTTTTTCATGAAATTTAAATTTTTTTAATATTCACTTTTATCTTCAATTTATCAATATAATGTAATAAATTGAAATATCAAATAAAATATTGAAATTATTGAATTTAATTTTTTTTCATAAAATTTAATTTTTTTTTTCAATTTATCAATTTAATGGATTAAATTGAAATATCAAATGAAATATTGAAATTATTAAATATAATTTTTTTTCATAAAATTCAATTTTTTTCTTCAATTTATCAATTTAATGGATTAAATTGAAATATCAAATAAATATAATTTTTTTTCATGAAATTTAATTTTTTTTTAATATTCACTTTTTTCTTCAATTTATCAATATAATGTAATAAATTGAAATATCAAATAAAATATTGAAATTATTGAATATAATTTTTTTTCATGAAATTTAAATTTTTTTAATATTCACTTTTTTCTTCAATTTATCAATATAATGTAATAAATTGAAATATCAAATAAAATATTGAAATTATTGAATTTAATTTTTTTTCATAAAATTAAATTTTTTTTTCAATTTATCAATTTAATGGATTAAATTGAAATATAAAATAAAATATTGAAATTATTGAATATAATTTTTTTTCAAAATATTCAATTTTTTTTCAATTTATCAATTTAACGGATTAAATTGAAATATCAAATAAAATATTGAAATTATTAAATATAATTTTTTTTCATAAAATTCAATTTTTTTCTTCAATTTATCAATTTAAGGGATTAAATTGAAATATCAAATAAATATAATTTTTTTTCATGAAATTTAATTTTTTTTTAATATTCACTTTTTATCCAATTTATCAATTAAATTAATTAAATTGAAATATCAAATAAAATATTGAAATTATTGAATATAATTTTTTTTCATGAAATTTAAATTTTTTTAATATTCACTTTTTTCTTCAATTTATCAATATAATGTAATAAATTGAAATATCAAATAAAATATTGAAATTATTGAATTTAATTTTTTTTCATAAAATTTAATTTTTTTTTTCAATTTATCAATTTAATGGATTAAATTGAAATATCAAATGAAATATTGAAATTATTAAATATAATTTTTTTTCATAAAATTCAATTTTTTTCTTCAATTTATCAATTTAATGGATTAAATTGAAATATCAAATAAATATAATTTTTTTTCATGAAATTTAATTTTTTTTTAATATTCACTTTTTTCTTCAATTTATCAATATAATGTAATAAATTGAAATATCAAATAAAATATTGAAATTATTGAATATAATTTTTTTTCATGAAATTTAAATTTTTTTAATATTCACTTTTTTCTTCAATTTATCAATATAATGTAATAAATTGAAATATCAAATAAAATATTGAAATTATTGAATTTAATTTTTTTTCATAAAATTAAATTTTTTTTTCAATTTATCAATTTAATGGATTAAATTGAAATATAAAATAAAATATTGAAATTATTGAATATAATTTTTTTTCAAAATATTCAATTTTTTTTCAATTTATCAATTTAACGGATTAAATTGAAATATCAAATAAAATATTGAAATTATTAAATATAATTTTTTTTCATAAAATTCAATTTTTTTCTTCAATTTATCAATTTAAGGGATTAAATTGAAATATCAAATAAATATAATTTTTTTTCATGAAATTTAATTTTTTTTTAATATTCACTTTTTATCCAATTTATCAATTAAATTAATTAAATTGAAATATCAAATAAAATATTGAAATTATTGAATATAATTTTTTTTCATGAAATTTAAATTTTTTTAATATTCACTTTTTTCTTCAATTTATCAATATAATGTAATAAATTGAAATATCAAATAAAATATTGAAATTATTGAATTTAATTTTTTTTCATAAAATTTAATTTTTTTTTTAATTTATCAATTTAATGGATTAAATTGAAATATAAAATAAAATATTGAAATAATTGAATATAATTTTTTTTCATAAAATTCAAATTTTTTTTCAATTTATCAATTTAACGGATTAAATTGAAAAATCAAATAAAATATTGAAATTATTGAATATAATTTTTTTTCATAAAATTCAAATTTTTTTACAATTTGTCAATTAAATGGATTAAATTGAAATATCAAATAAAATATTGAAATTATTGAATATAATTTTTTTTCATAAAATTCAAATTTTTTTACAATTTGTCAATTAAATGGATTAAATTGAAATATCAAATAAAATATTGAAATTATTGAATATAATTTTTTTTCATGAAATTTAAATTTTTTTAATATTCACTTTTATCTTCAATTTATCAATATAATGTAATAAATTGAAATATCAAATAAAATATTGAAATTATTGAATTTAATTTTTTTTCATAAATTATAATTTTTTTTTCAATTTACCAATTTAATGAATTGAATTGAAATATCAAATAAAATATTGAAATAATTGAATATAATTTTTTTTCATGAAATTTAAATTTTTTTAATATTCACTTTTTTCTTCAATTTATCAATATAATGTAATAAATTGAAATATCAAATAAAATATTGAAATTATTGAATTTAATTTTTTTTCATAAAATTTAATTTTTTTTTTCAATTTATCAATTTAATGGATTAAATTGAAATATCAAATGAAATATTGAAATTATTAAATATAATTTTTTTTCATAAAATTCAATTTTTTTCTTCAATTTATCAATTTAATGGATTAAATTGAAATATCAAATAAATATAATTTTTTTTCATGAAATTTAATTTTTTTTTAATATTCACTTCTTTCTTCAATTTATCAATATAATGTAATAAATTGAAATATCAAATAAAATATTGAAATTATTGAATATAATTTTTTTTCATGAAATTTAAATTTTTTTAATATTCACTTTTTTCTTCAATTTATCAATATAATGTAATAAATTGAAATATCAAATAAAATATTGAAATTATTGAATATAATTTTTTTTCATGAAATTTAAATTTTTTTAATATTCACTTTTTTCTTCAATTTATCAATATAATGTAATAAATTGAAATATCAAATAAAATATTGAAATTATTGAATTTAATTTTTTTTCATAAAATTTAATTTTTTTTTTAATTTATCAATTTAATGGATTAAATTGAAATATAAAATAAAATATTGAAATAATTGAATATAATTTTTTTTCAAAATATTCAATTTTTTTTCAATTTATCAATTTAACGGATTAAATTGAAAAATCAATTAAAATATTGAAATTATTGAATATAATTTTTTTTCATACAATTCAAATTTTTTTACAATTTGTCAATTTAATGGATTAAATTGAAATATCAAATAAAATATTGAAATTATTAAATAAAATTTTTTTTCATAAATTTCAAATTTTTTTACAATTTGTCAATTAAATGGATTAAATTGAAATATCAAATAAAATATTGAAATTATTGAATATAATTTTTTTTCATGAAATTTAAATTTTTTTAATATTCACTTTTATCTTCAATTTATCAATATAATGTAATAAATTGAAATATCAAATAAAATATTGAAATTATTGAATTTAATTTTTTTTCATAAATTATAATTTTTTTTTCAATTTACCAATTTAATGAATTAAATTGAAATATCAAATAAAATATTGAAATAATTGAATATAATTGTATATAATTTTTTTTCATAAATTTTAAAATTTCCACTTTTTTTCCAATTAATTAATTTAATGGATTAAATTGAAATATCAAATAAAATATTGAAATTATTGAATATAATTTTTTTTCATGAAATTTAAATTTTTTTAATATTCACTTTTTTCTTCAATTTATCAATATAATGTAATAAATTGAAATATCAAATAAAATATTGAAATTATTGAATTTAATTTTTTTTCATAAAATTTAATTTTTTTTTTCAATTTATCAATTTAATGGATTAAATTGAAATATCAAATGAAATATTGAAATTATTAAATATAATTTTTTTTCATAAAATTCAATTTTTTTCTTCAATTTATCAATTTAATGGATTAAATTGAAATATCAAATAAATATAATTTTTTTTCATGAAATTTAATTTTTTTTTAATATTCACTTTTTTCTTCAATTTATCAATATAATGTAATAAATTGAAATATCAAATAAAATATTGAAATTATTGAATATAATTTTTTTTCATGAAATTTAAATTTTTTTAATATTCACTTTTTTCTTCAATTTATCAATATAATGTAATAAATTGAAATATCAAATAAAATATTGAAATTATTGAATTTAATTTTTTTTCATAAAATTAAATTTTTTTTTCAATTTATCAATTTAATGGATTAAATTGAAATATAAAATAAAATATTGAAATTATTGAATATAATTTTTTTTCAAAATATTCAATTTTTTTTCAATTTATCAATTTAACGGATTAAATTGAAATATCAAATAAAATATTGAAATTATTAAATATAATTTTTTTTCATAAAATTCAATTTTTTTCTTCAATTTATCAATTTAAGGGATTAAATTGAAATATCAAATAAATATAATTTTTTTTCATGAAATTTAATTTTTTTTTAATATTCTCTTTTTATCCAATTTATCAATTAAATTAATTAAATTGAAATATCAAATAAAATATTGAAATTATTTAATATGATTTTTTTTCATGAAATTTAAATTTTTTTAATATTCACTTTTTTCTTCAATTTATCAATATAATGTAATAAATTGAAATATCAAATAAAATATTGAAATTATTGAATTTAATTTTTTTTCATAAAATTTAATTTTTTTTTTAATTTATCAATTTAATGGATTAAATTGAAATATAAAATAAAATATTGAAATAATTGAATATAATTTTTTTTCAAAATATTCAATTTTTTTTCAATTTATCAATTTAACGGATTAAATTGAAAAATCAAATAAAATATTGAAATTATTGAATATAATTTTTTTTCATAAAATTCAAATTTTTTTACAATTTGTCAATTAAATGGATTAAATTGAAATATCAAATAAAATATTGAAATTATTGAATATAATTTTTTTTCATGAAATTTAAATTTTTTTAATATTCACTTTTTTCTTCAATTTATCAATATAATGTAATAAATTGAAATATCAAATAAAATATTGAAATTATTGAATTTAATTTTTTTTCATAAAATTTAATTTTTTTTTTAATTTATCAATTTAATGGATTAAATTGAAATATAAAATAAAATATTGAAATAATTGAATATAATTTTTTTTCAAAATATTCAATTTTTTTTCAATTTATCAATTTAACGGATTAAATTGAAAAATCAAATAAAATATTGAAATTATTGAATTTAATTTTTTTTCATAAATTATAATTTTTTTTTCAATTTACCAATTTAATGAATTAAATTGAAATATCAAATAAATTATTGAAATAATTGAATATAATTGTATATAATTTTTTTTCATAAATTTTAAAATTTCCACTTTTTTTCCAATTAATTAATTTAATGGATTAAATTGAAATATCAAATAAAATATTGAAATTATTGAATATAATTTTTTTTCATGAAATTCAATTTTTTTCTTCAATTTATCAATTTAATGGATTAAATTGAAATATCAAATAAATATTGAAATTATTAAATATAATTTTTTTTCATAAAATTCAATTTTTTTCTTCAATTTATCAATTTAATGGATTAAATTGAAATATCAAATAAATATAATTTTTTTTCATGAAATTTAATTTTTTTTTAATATTCACTTTTTTCTTCAATTTATCAATATAATGTAATAAATTGAAATATCAAATAAAATATTGAAATTATTGAATATAATTTTTTTTCATGAAATTTAAATTTTTTTAATATTCACTTTTTTCTTCAATTTATCAATATAATGTAATAAATTGAAATATCAAATAAAATATTGAAATTATTGAATTTAATTTTTTTTCATAAAATTAAATTTTTTTTTCAATTTATCAATTTAACGGATTAAATTGAAAAATCAAATAAAATATTGAAATTATTGAATATAATTTTTTTTCATAAAATTCAAATTTTTTTACAATTTGTCAATTAAATGGATTAAATTGAAATATCAAATAAAATATTGAAATTATTGAATATAATTTTTTTTCATGAAATTTAAATTTTTTTAATATTCACTTTTTTCTTCAATTTATCAATATAATGTAATAAATTGAAATATCAAATAAAATATTGAAATTATTGAATTTAATTTTTTTTTTAAAATTTAATTTTTTTTTTAATTTATCAATTTAATGGATTAAATTGAAATATAAAATAAAATATTGAAATAATTGAATATAATTTTTTTTCAAAATATTCAATTTTTTTTCAATTTATCAATTTAACGGATTAAATTGAAAAATCAAATAAAATATTGAAATTATTGAATATAATTTTTTTTCATGAAATTTAAATTTTTTTAATATTCACTTTTTTCTTCAATTTATCAATATAATGTAATAAATTGAAATATCAAATAAAATATTGAAATTATTGAATTTAATTTTTTTTCATAAAATTAAATTTTTTTTTCAATTTATCAATTTAATGGATTAAATTGAAATATAAAATAAAATATTGAAATTATTGAATATAATTTTTTTGCAAAATATTCACTTTTTTCTTCAATTTATCAATATAATGTAATAAATTGAAATATCAAATAAAATATTGAAATTATTGAATTTAATTTTTTTTCATAAAATTTAATTTTTTCTTCAATTTATCAATATAATGTAATAAATTGAAATATCAAATAAAATATTGAAATTATTGAATTTAATTTTTTTTCATAAAATTTAATTTTTTTTTTAATTTATCAATTTAATGGATTAAATTGAAATATAAAATAAAATATTGAAATAATTGAATATAATTTTTTTTCATAAAATTCAAATTTTTTTTCAATTTATCAATTTAATGGATTAAATTGAAATATCAAATAAATATAATTTTTTTTCATGAAATTTAAATTTTTTTAATATTCACTTTTATCTTCAATTTATCAATATAATGTAATAAATTGAAATATCAAATAAAATATTGAAATTATTGAATTTAATTTTTTTTCATAAATTATAATTTTTTTTTCAATTTACCAATTTAATGAATTGAATTGAAATATCAAATAAAATATTGAAATAATTGAATATAATTTTTTTTCATGAAATTTAAATTTTTTTAATATTCACTTTTTTCTTCAATTTATCAATATAATGTAATAAATTGAAATATCAAATAAAATATTGAAATTATTGAATTTAATTTTTTTTCATAAAATTTAATTTTTTTTTTCAATTTATCAATTTAATGGATTAAATTGAAATATCAAATGAAATATTGAAATTATTAAATATAATTTTTTTTCATAAAATTCAATTTTTTTCTTCAATTTATCAATTTAATGGATTAAATTGAAATATCAAATAAATATAATTTTTTTTCATGAAATTTAATTTTTTTTTAATATTCACTTTTTTCTTCAATTTATCAATATAATGTAATAAATTGAAATATCAAATAAAATATTGAAATTATTGAATATAATTTTTTTTCATGAAATTTAAATTTTTTTAATATTCACTTTTTTCTTCAATTTATCAATATAATGTAATAAATTGAAATATCAAATAAAATATTGAAATTATTGAATATAATTTTTTTTCATGAAATTTAAATTTTTTTAATATTCACTTTTTTCTTCAATTTATCAATATAATGTAATAAATTGAAATATCAAATAAAATATTGAAATTATTGAATTTAATTTTTTTTCATAAAATTTAATTTTTTTTTTAATTTATCAATTTAATGGATTAAATTGAAATATAAAATAAAATATTGAAATAATTGAATATAATTTTTTTTCAAAATATTCAATTTTTTTTCAATTTATCAATTTAACGGATTAAATTGAAAAATCAATTAAAATATTGAAATTATTGAATATAATTTTTTTTCATACAATTCAAATTTTTTTACAATTTGTCAATTTAATGGATTAAATTGAAATATCAAATAAAATATTGAAATTATTAAATAAAATTTTTTTTCATAAATTTCAAATTTTTTTACAATTTGTCAATTAAATGGATTAAATTGAAATATCAAATAAAATATTGAAATTATTGAATATAATTTTTTTTCATGAAATTTAAATTTTTTTAATATTCACTTTTTTCTTCAATTTATCAATATAATGTAATAAATTGAAATATCAAATAAAATATTGAAATTATTGAATTTAATTTTTTTTCATAAAATTAAATTTTTTTTTCAATTTATCAATTTAATGGATTAAATTGAAATATAAAATAAAATATTGAAATTATTGAATATAATTTTTTTTCAAAATATTCAATTTTTTTTCAATTTATCAATTTAACGGATTAAATTGAAATATCAAATAAAATATTGAAATTATTGAATTTAATTTTTTTTCATAAAATTAAATTTTTTTTTCAATTTATCAATTTAATGGATTAAATTGAAATATAAAATAAAATATTGAAATTATTGAATATAATTTTTTTGCAAAATATTCACTTTTTTCTTCAATTTATCAATATAATGTAATAAATTGAAATATCAAATAAAATATTGAAATTATTGAATTTAATTTTTTTTCATAAAATTTAATTTTTTCTTCAATTTATCAATATAATGTAATAAATTGAAATATCAAATAAAATATTGAAATTATTGAATTTAATTTTTTTTCATAAAATTTAATTTTTTTTTTAATTTATCAATTTAATGGATTAAATTGAAATATAAAATAAAATATTGAAATAATTGAATATAATTTTTTTTCATAAAATTCAAATTTTTTTTCAATTTATCAATTTAATGGATTAAATTGAAATATCAAATAAATATAATTTTTTTTCATGAAATTTAAATTTTTTTAATATTCACTTTTATCTTCAATTTATCAATATAATGTAATAAATTGAAATATCAAATAAAATATTGAAATTATTGAATTTAATTTTTTTTCATAAATTATAATTTTTTTTTCAATTTACCAATTTAATGAATTGAATTGAAATATCAAATAAAATATTGAAATAATTGAATATAATTTTTTTTCATGAAATTTAAATTTTTTTAATATTCACTTTTTTCTTCAATTTATCAATATAATGTAATAAATTGAAATATCAAATAAAATATTGAAATTATTGAATTTAATTTTTTTTCATAAAATTTAATTTTTTTTTTCAATTTATCAATTTAATGGATTAAATTGAAATATCAAATGAAATATTGAAATTATTAAATATAATTTTTTTTCATAAAATTCAATTTTTTTCTTCAATTTATCAATTTAATGGATTAAATTGAAATATCAAATAAATATAATTTTTTTTCATGAAATTTAATTTTTTTTTAATATTCACTTTTTTCTTCAATTTATCAATATAATGTAATAAATTGAAATATCAAATAAAATATTGAAATTATTGAATATAATTTTTTTTCATGAAATTTAAATTTTTTTAATATTCACTTTTTTCTTCAATTTATCAATATAATGTAATAAATTGAAATATCAAATAAAATATTGAAATTATTGAATATAATTTTTTTTCATGAAATTTAAATTTTTTTAATATTCACTTTTTTCTTCAATTTATCAATATAATGTAATAAATTGAAATATCAAATAAAATATTGAAATTATTGAATTTAATTTTTTTTCATAAAATTTAATTTTTTTTTTAATTTATCAATTTAATGGATTAAATTGAAATATAAAATAAAATATTGAAATAATTGAATATAATTTTTTTTCAAAATATTCAATTTTTTTTCAATTTATCAATTTAACGGATTAAATTGAAAAATCAATTAAAATATTGAAATTATTGAATATAATTTTTTTTCATACAATTCAAATTTTTTTACAATTTGTCAATTTAATGGATTAAATTGAAATATCAAATAAAATATTGAAATTATTAAATAAAATTTTTTTTCATAAATTTCAAATTTTTTTACAATTTGTCAATTAAATGGATTAAATTGAAATATCAAATAAAATATTGAAATTATTGAATATAATTTTTTTTCATGAAATTTAAATTTTTTTAATATTCACTTTTATCTTCAATTTATCAATATAATGTAATAAATTGAAATATCAAATAAAATATTGAAATTATTGAATTTAATTTTTTTTCATAAATTATAATTTTTTTTTCAATTTACCAATTTAATGAATTAAATTGAAATATCAAATAAAATATTGAAATAATTGAATATAATTGTATATAATTTTTTTTCATAAATTTTAAAATTTCCACTTTTTTTCCAATTAATTAATTTAATGGATTAAATTGAAATATCAAATAAAATATTGAAATTATTGAATATAATTTTTTTTCATGAAATTTAAATTTTTTTAATATTCACTTTTTTCTTCAATTTATCAATATAATGTAATAAATTGAAATATCAAATAAAATATTGAAATTATTGAATTTAATTTTTTTTCATAAAATTTAATTTTTTTTTTCAATTTATCAATTTAATGGATTAAATTGAAATATCAAATGAAATATTGAAATTATTAAATATAATTTTTTTTCATAAAATTCAATTTTTTTCTTCAATTTATCAATTTAATGGATTAAATTGAAATATCAAATAAATATAATTTTTTTTCATGAAATTTAATTTTTTTTTAATATTCACTTTTTTCTTCAATTTATCAATATAATGTAATAAATTGAAATATCAAATAAAATATTGAAATTATTGAATATAATTTTTTTTCATGAAATTTAAATTTTTTTAATATTCACTTTTTTCTTCAATTTATCAATATAATGTAATAAATTGAAATATCAAATAAAATATTGAAATTATTGAATTTAATTTTTTTTCATAAAATTAAATTTTTTTTTCAATTTATCAATTTAATGGATTAAATTGAAATATAAAATAAAATATTGAAATTATTGAATATAATTTTTTTTCAAAATATTCAATTTTTTTTCAATTTATCAATTTAACGGATTAAATTGAAATATCAAATAAAATATTGAAATTATTAAATATAATTTTTTTTCATAAAATTCAATTTTTTTCTTCAATTTATCAATTTAAGGGATTAAATTGAAATATCAAATAAATATAATTTTTTTTCATGAAATTTAATTTTTTTTTAATATTCTCTTTTTATCCAATTTATCAATTAAATTAATTAAATTGAAATATCAAATAAAATATTGAAATTATTTAATATAATTTTTTTTCATGAAATTTAAATTTTTTTAATATTCACTTTTTTCTTCAATTTATCAATATAATGTAATAAATTGAAATATCAAATAAAATATTGAAATTATTGAATTTAATTTTTTTTCATAAAATTTAATTTTTTTTTTAATTTATCAATTTAATGGATTAAATTGAAATATAAAATAAAATATTGAAATAATTGAATATAATTTTTTTTCAAAATATTCAATTTTTTTTCAATTTATCAATTTAACGGATTAAATTGAAAAATCAAATAAAATATTGAAATTATTGAATATAATTTTTTTTCATAAAATTCAAATTTTTTTACAATTTGTCAATTAAATGGATTAAATTGAAATATCAAATAAAATATTGAAATTATTGAATATAATTTTTTTTCATGAAATTTAAATTTTTTTAATATTCACTTTTTTCTTCAATTTATCAATATAATGTAATAAATTGAAATATCAAATAAAATATTGAAATTATTGAATTTAATTTTTTTTCATAAAATTTAATTTTTTTTTTAATTTATCAATTTAATGGATTAAATTGAAATATAAAATAAAATATTGAAATAATTGAATATAATTTTTTTTCAAAATATTCAATTTTTTTTCAATTTATCAATTTAACGGATTAAATTGAAAAATCAAATAAAATATTGAAATTATTGAATTTAATTTTTTTTCATAAATTATAATTTTTTTTTCAATTTACCAATTTAATGAATTAAATTGAAATATCAAATAAATTATTGAAATAATTGAATATAATTGTATATAATTTTTTTTCATAAATTTTAAAATTTCCACTTTTTTTCCAATTAATTAATTTAATGGATTAAATTGAAATATCAAATAAAATATTGAAATTATTGAATATAATTTTTTTTCATGAAATTCAATTTTTTTCTTCAATTTATCAATTTAATGGATTAAATTGAAATATCAAATAAATATTGAAATTATTAAATATAATTTTTTTTCATAAAATTCAATTTTTTTCTTCAATTTATCAATTTAATGGATTAAATTGAAATATCAAATAAATATAATTTTTTTTCATGAAATTTAATTTTTTTTTAATATTCACTTTTTTCTTCAATTTATCAATATAATGTAATAAATTGAAATATCAAATAAAATATTGAAATTATTGAATATAATTTTTTTTCATGAAATTTAAATTTTTTTAATATTCACTTTTTTCTTCAATTTATCAATATAATGTAATAAATTGAAATATCAAATAAAATATTGAAATTATTGAATTTAATTTTTTTTCATAAAATTAAATTTTTTTTTCAATTTATCAATTTAACGGATTAAATTGAAAAATCAAATAAAATATTGAAATTATTGAATATAATTTTTTTTCATAAAATTCAAATTTTTTTACAATTTGTCAATTAAATGGATTAAATTGAAATATAAAATAAAATATTGAAATAATTGAATATAATTTTTTTTCATAAAATTCAAATTTTTTTTCAATTTATCAATTTAATGGATGAAATTGAAATATCAAATAAATATTATTTTTTTTCATGAAATTTAAATTTTTTTAATATTCACTTTTATCTTCAATTTATCAATATAATGTAATAAATTGAAATATCAAATAAAATATTGAAATTATTGAATTTAATTTTTTTTCATAAATTATAATTTTTTTTTCAATTTACCAATTTAATGAATTGAATTGAAATATCAAATAAAATATTGAAATAATTGAATATAATTTTTTTTCATGAAATTTAAATTTTTTTAATATTCACTTTTTTCTTCAATTTATCAATATAATGTAATAAATTGAAATATCAAATAAAATATTGAAATTATTGAATTTAATTTTTTTTCATAAAATTTAATTTTTTTTTTCAATTTATCAATTTAATGGATTAAATTGAAATATCAAATGAAATATTGAAATTATTAAATATAATTTTTTTTCATAAAATTCAATTTTTTTCTTCAATTTATCAATTTAATGGATTAAATTGAAATATCAAATAAATATAATTTTTTTTCATGAAATTTAATTTTTTTTTAATATTCACTTTTTTCTTCAATTTATCAATATAATGTAATAAATTGAAATATCAAATAAAATATTGAAATTATTGAATATAATTTTTTTTCATGAAATTTAAATTTTTTTAATATTCACTTTTTTCTTCAATTTATCAATATAATGTAATAAATTGAAATATCAAATAAAATATTGAAATTATTGAATTTAATTTTTTTTCATAAAATTAAATTTTTTTTTCAATTTATCAATTTAATGGATTAAATTGAAATATAAAATAAAATATTGAAATTATTGAATATAATTTTTTTTCAAAATATTCAATTTTTTTTCAATTTATCAATTTAACGGATTAAATTGAAATATCAAATAAAATATTGAAATTATTAAATATAATTTTTTTTCATAAAATTCAATTTTTTTCTTCAATTTATCAATTTAAGGGATTAAATTGAAATATCAAATAAATATAATTTTTTTTCATGAAATTTAATTTTTTTTTAATATTCTCTTTTTATCCAATTTATCAATTAAATTAATTAAATTGAAATATCAAATAAAATATTGAAATTATTTAATATAATTTTTTTTCATGAAATTTAAATTTTTTTAATATTCACTTTTTTCTTCAATTTATCAATATAATGTAATAAATTGAAATATCAAATAAAATATTGAAATTATTGAATTTAATTTTTTTTCATAAAATTTAATTTTTTTTTTAATTTATCAATTTAATGGATTAAATTGAAATATAAAATAAAATATTGAAATAATTGAATATAATTTTTTTTCAAAATATTCAATTTTTTTTCAATTTATCAATTTAACGGATTAAATTGAAAAATCAAATAAAATATTGAAATTATTGAATATAATTTTTTTTCATAAAATTCAAATTTTTTTACAATTTGTCAATTAAATGGATTAAATTGAAATATCAAATAAAATATTGAAATTATTGAATATAATTTTTTTTCATGAAATTTAAATTTTTTTAATATTCACTTTTTTCTTCAATTTATCAATATAATGTAATAAATTGAAATATCAAATAAAATATTGAAATTATTGAATTTAATTTTTTTTCATAAAATTTAATTTTTTTTTTAATTTATCAATTTAATGGATTAAATTGAAATATAAAATAAAATATTGAAATAATTGAATATAATTTTTTTTCAAAATATTCAATTTTTTTTCAATTTATCAATTTAACGGATTAAATTGAAAAATCAAATAAAATATTGAAATTATTGAATTTAATTTTTTTTCATAAATTATAATTTTTTTTTCAATTTACCAATTTAATGAATTAAATTGAAATATCAAATAAATTATTGAAATAATTGAATATAATTGTATATAATTTTTTTTCATAAATTTTAAAATTTCCACTTTTTTTCCAATTAATTAATTTAATGGATTAAATTGAAATATCAAATAAAATATTGAAATTATTGAATATAATTTTTTTTCATGAAATTCAATTTTTTTCTTCAATTTATCAATTTAATGGATTAAATTGAAATATCAAATAAATATTGAAATTATTAAATATAATTTTTTTTCATAAAATTCAATTTTTTTCTTCAATTTATCAATTTAATGGATTAAATTGAAATATCAAATAAATATAATTTTTTTTCATGAAATTTAATTTTTTTTTAATATTCACTTTTTTCTTCAATTTATCAATATAATGTAATAAATTGAAATATCAAATAAAATATTGAAATTATTGAATATAATTTTTTTTCATGAAATTTAAATTTTTTTAATATTCACTTTTTTCTTCAATTTATCAATATAATGTAATAAATTGAAATATCAAATAAAATATTGAAATTATTGAATTTAATTTTTTTTCATAAAATTAAATTTTTTTTTCAATTTATCAATTTAACGGATTAAATTGAAAAATCAAATAAAATATTGAAATTATTGAATATAATTTTTTTTCATAAAATTCAAATTTTTTTACAATTTGTCAATTAAATGGATTAAATTGAAATATAAAATAAAATATTGAAATAATTGAATATAATTTTTTTTCATAAAATTCAAATTTTTTTTCAATTTATCAATTTAATGGATGAAATTGAAATATCAAATAAATATTATTTTTTTTCATGAAATTTAAATTTTTTTAATATTCACTTTTATCTTCAATTTATCAATATAATGTAATAAATTGAAATATCAAATAAAATATTGAAATTATTGAATTTAATTTTTTTTCATAAATTATAATTTTTTTTTCAATTTACCAATTTAATGAATTGAATTGAAATATCAAATAAAATATTGAAATAATTGAATATAATTTTTTTTCATGAAATTTAAATTTTTTTAATATTCACTTTTTTCTTCAATTTATCAATATAATGTAATAAATTGAAATATCAAATAAAATATTGAAATTATTGAATTTAATTTTTTTTCATAAAATTTAATTTTTTTTTTCAATTTATCAATTTAATGGATTAAATTGAAATATCAAATGAAATATTGAAATTATTAAATATAATTTTTTTTCATAAAATTCAATTTTTTTCTTCAATTTATCAATTTAATGGATTAAATTGAAATATCAAATAAATATAATTTTTTTTCATGAAATTTAATTTTTTTTTAATATTCACTTTTTTCTTCAATTTATCAATATAATGTAATAAATTGAAATATCAAATAAAATATTGAAATTATTGAATATAATTTTTTTTCATGAAATTTAAATTTTTTTAATATTCACTTTTTTCTTCAATTTATCAATATAATGTAATAAATTGAAATATCAAATAAAATATTGAAATTATTGAATATAATTTTTTTTCATGAAATTTAAATTTTTTTAATATTCACTTTTTTCTTCAATTTATCAATATAATGTAATAAATTGAAATATCAAATAAAATATTGAAATTATTGAATTTAATTTTTTTTCATAAAATTTAATTTTTTTTTTAATTTATCAATTTAATGGATTAAATTGAAATATAAAATAAAATATTGAAATAATTGAATATAATTTTTTTTCAAAATATTCAATTTTTTTTCAATTTATCAATTTAACGGATTAAATTGAAAAATCAATTAAAATATTGAAATTATTGAATATAATTTTTTTTCATACAATTCAAATTTTTTTACAATTTGTCAATTTAATGGATTAAATTGAAATATCAAATAAAATATTGAAATTATTAAATAAAATTTTTTTTCATAAATTTCAAATTTTTTTACAATTTGTCAATTAAATGGATTAAATTGAAATATCAAATAAAATATTGAAATTATTGAATATAATTTTTTTTCATGAAATTTAAATTTTTTTAATATTCACTTTTTTCTTCAATTTATCAATATAATGTAATAAATTGAAATATCAAATAAAATATTGAAATTATTGAATTTAATTTTTTTTCATAAAATTAAATTTTTTTTTCAATTTATCAATTTAATGGATTAAATTGAAATATAAAATAAAATATTGAAATTATTGAATATAATTTTTTTTCAAAATATTCAATTTTTTTTCAATTTATCAATTTAACGGATTAAATTGAAATATCAAATAAAATATTGAAATTATTGAATTTAATTTTTTTTCATAAAATTAAATTTTTTTTTCAATTTATCAATTTAATGGATTAAATTGAAATATAAAATAAAATATTGAAATTATTGAATATAATTTTTTTGCAAAATATTCACTTTTTTCTTCAATTTATCAATATAATGTAATAAATTGAAATATCAAATAAAATATTGAAATTATTGAATTTAATTTTTTTTCATAAAATTTAATTTTTTCTTCAATTTATCAATATAATGTAATAAATTGAAATATCAAATAAAATATTGAAATTATTGAATTTAATTTTTTTTCATAAAATTTAATTTTTTTTTTAATTTATCAATTTAATGGATTAAATTGAAATATAAAATAAAATATTGAAATAATTGAATATAATTTTTTTTCATAAAATTCAAATTTTTTTTCAATTTATCAATTTAATGGATTAAATTGAAATATCAAATAAATATAATTTTTTTTCATGAAATTTAAATTTTTTTAATATTCACTTTTATCTTCAATTTATCAATATAATGTAATAAATTGAAATATCAAATAAAATATTGAAATTATTGAATTTAATTTTTTTTCATAAATTATAATTTTTTTTTCAATTTACCAATTTAATGAATTGAATTGAAATATCAAATAAAATATTGAAATAATTGAATATAATTTTTTTTCATGAAATTTAAATTTTTTTAATATTCACTTTTTTCTTCAATTTATCAATATAATGTAATAAATTGAAATATCAAATAAAATATTGAAATTATTGAATTTAATTTTTTTTCATAAAATTTAATTTTTTTTTTCAATTTATCAATTTAATGGATTAAATTGAAATATCAAATGAAATATTGAAATTATTAAATATAATTTTTTTTCATAAAATTCAATTTTTTTCTTCAATTTATCAATTTAATGGATTAAATTGAAATATCAAATAAATATAATTTTTTTTCATGAAATTTAATTTTTTTTTAATATTCACTTTTTTCTTCAATTTATCAATATAATGTAATAAATTGAAATATCAAATAAAATATTGAAATTATTGAATATAATTTTTTTTCATGAAATTTAAATTTTTTTAATATTCACTTTTTTCTTCAATTTATCAATATAATGTAATAAATTGAAATATCAAATAAAATATTGAAATTATTGAATATAATTTTTTTTCATGAAATTTAAATTTTTTTAATATTCACTTTTTTCTTCAATTTATCAATATAATGTAATAAATTGAAATATCAAATAAAATATTGAAATTATTGAATTTAATTTTTTTTCATAAAATTTAATTTTTTTTTTAATTTATCAATTTAATGGATTAAATTGAAATATAAAATAAAATATTGAAATAATTGAATATAATTTTTTTTCAAAATATTCAATTTTTTTTCAATTTATCAATTTAACGGATTAAATTGAAAAATCAATTAAAATATTGAAATTATTGAATATAATTTTTTTTCATACAATTCAAATTTTTTTACAATTTGTCAATTTAATGGATTAAATTGAAATATCAAATAAAATATTGAAATTATTAAATAAAATTTTTTTTCATAAATTTCAAATTTTTTTACAATTTGTCAATTAAATGGATTAAATTGAAATATCAAATAAAATATTGAAATTATTGAATATAATTTTTTTTCATGAAATTTAAATTTTTTTAATATTCACTTTTATCTTCAATTTATCAATATAATGTAATAAATTGAAATATCAAATAAAATATTGAAATTATTGAATTTAATTTTTTTTCATAAATTATAATTTTTTTTTCAATTTACCAATTTAATGAATTAAATTGAAATATCAAATAAAATATTGAAATAATTGAATATAATTGTATATAATTTTTTTTCATAAATTTTAAAATTTCCACTTTTTTTCCAATTAATTAATTTAATGGATTAAATTGAAATATCAAATAAAATATTGAAATTATTGAATATAATTTTTTTTCATGAAATTTAAATTTTTTTAATATTCACTTTTTTCTTCAATTTATCAATATAATGTAATAAATTGAAATATCAAATAAAATATTGAAATTATTGAATTTAATTTTTTTTCATAAAATTTAATTTTTTTTTTCAATTTATCAATTTAATGGATTAAATTGAAATATCAAATGAAATATTGAAATTATTAAATATAATTTTTTTTCATAAAATTCAATTTTTTTCTTCAATTTATCAATTTAATGGATTAAATTGAAATATCAAATAAATATAATTTTTTTTCATGAAATTTAATTTTTTTTTAATATTCACTTTTTTCTTCAATTTATCAATATAATGTAATAAATTGAAATATCAAATAAAATATTGAAATTATTGAATATAATTTTTTTTCATGAAATTTAAATTTTTTTAATATTCACTTTTTTCTTCAATTTATCAATATAATGTAATAAATTGAAATATCAAATAAAATATTGAAATTATTGAATTTAATTTTTTTTCATAAAATTAAATTTTTTTTTCAATTTATCAATTTAATGGATTAAATTGAAATATAAAATAAAATATTGAAATTATTGAATATAATTTTTTTTCAAAATATTCAATTTTTTTTCAATTTATCAATTTAACGGATTAAATTGAAATATCAAATAAAATATTGAAATTATTAAATATAATTTTTTTTCATAAAATTCAATTTTTTTCTTCAATTTATCAATTTAAGGGATTAAATTGAAATATCAAATAAATATAATTTTTTTTCATGAAATTTAATTTTTTTTTAATATTCTCTTTTTATCCAATTTATCAATTAAATTAATTAAATTGAAATATCAAATAAAATATTGAAATTATTTAATATAATTTTTTTTCATGAAATTTAAATTTTTTTAATATTCACTTTTTTCTTCAATTTATCAATATAATGTAATAAATTGAAATATCAAATAAAATATTGAAATTATTGAATTTAATTTTTTTTCATAAAATTTAATTTTTTTTTTAATTTATCAATTTAATGGATTAAATTGAAATATAAAATAAAATATTGAAATAATTGAATATAATTTTTTTTCAAAATATTCAATTTTTTTTCAATTTATCAATTTAACGGATTAAATTGAAAAATCAAATAAAATATTGAAATTATTGAATATAATTTTTTTTCATAAAATTCAAATTTTTTTACAATTTGTCAATTAAATGGATTAAATTGAAATATCAAATAAAATATTGAAATTATTGAATATAATTTTTTTTCATGAAATTTAAATTTTTTTAATATTCACTTTTTTCTTCAATTTATCAATATAATGTAATAAATTGAAATATCAAATAAAATATTGAAATTATTGAATTTAATTTTTTTTCATAAAATTTAATTTTTTTTTTAATTTATCAATTTAATGGATTAAATTGAAATATAAAATAAAATATTGAAATAATTGAATATAATTTTTTTTCAAAATATTCAATTTTTTTTCAATTTATCAATTTAACGGATTAAATTGAAAAATCAAATAAAATATTGAAATTATTGAATTTAATTTTTTTTCATAAATTATAATTTTTTTTTCAATTTACCAATTTAATGAATTAAATTGAAATATCAAATAAATTATTGAAATAATTGAATATAATTGTATATAATTTTTTTTCATAAATTTTAAAATTTCCACTTTTTTTCCAATTAATTAATTTAATGGATTAAATTGAAATATCAAATAAAATATTGAAATTATTGAATATAATTTTTTTTCATGAAATTCAATTTTTTTCTTCAATTTATCAATTTAATGGATTAAATTGAAATATCAAATAAATATTGAAATTATTAAATATAATTTTTTTTCATAAAATTCAATTTTTTTCTTCAATTTATCAATTTAATGGATTAAATTGAAATATCAAATAAATATAATTTTTTTTCATGAAATTTAATTTTTTTTTAATATTCACTTTTTTCTTCAATTTATCAATATAATGTAATAAATTGAAATATCAAATAAAATATTGAAATTATTGAATATAATTTTTTTTCATGAAATTTAAATTTTTTTAATATTCACTTTTTTCTTCAATTTATCAATATAATGTAATAAATTGAAATATCAAATAAAATATTGAAATTATTGAATTTAATTTTTTTTCATAAAATTAAATTTTTTTTTCAATTTATCAATTTAACGGATTAAATTGAAAAATCAAATAAAATATTGAAATTATTGAATATAATTTTTTTTCATAAAATTCAAATTTTTTTACAATTTGTCAATTAAATGGATTAAATTGAAATATCAAATAAAATATTGAAATTATTGAATATAATTTTTTTTCATGAAATTTAAATTTTTTTAATATTCACTTTTTTCTTCAATTTATCAATATAATGTAATAAATTGAAATATCAAATAAAATATTGAAATTATTGAATTTAATTTTTTTTTTAAAATTTAATTTTTTTTTTAATTTATCAATTTAATGGATTAAATTGAAATATAAAATAAAATATTGAAATAATTGAATATAATTTTTTTTCAAAATATTCAATTTTTTTTCAATTTATCAATTTAACGGATTAAATTGAAAAATCAAATAAAATATTGAAATTATTGAATTTAATTTTTTTTCATAAAATTAAATTTTTTTTTCAATTTATCAATTTAATGGATTAAATTGAAATATAAAATAAAATATTGAAATTATTGAATATAATTTTTTTGCAAAATATTCACTTTTTTCTTCAATTTATCAATATAATGTAATAAATTGAAATATCAAATAAAATATTGAAATTATTGAATTTAATTTTTTTTCATAAAATTTAATTTTTTCTTCAATTTATCAATATAATGTAATAAATTGAAATATCAAATAAAATATTGAAATTATTGAATTTAATTTTTTTTCATAAAATTTAATTTTTTTTTTAATTTATCAATTTAATGGATTAAATTGAAATATAAAATAAAATATTGAAATAATTGAATATAATTTTTTTTCATAAAATTCAAATTTTTTTTCAATTTATCAATTTAACGGATTAAATTGAAAAATCAAATAAAATATTGAAATTATTGAATATAATTTTTTTTCATAAAATTCAAATTTTTTTACAATTTGTCAATTAAATGGATTAAATTGAAATATCAAATAAAATATTGAAATTATTGAATATAATTTTTTTTCATAAAATTCAAATTTTTTTACAATTTGTCAATTAAATGGATTAAATTGAAATATCAAATAAAATATTGAAATTATTGAATATAATTTTTTTTCATGAAATTTAAATTTTTTTAATATTCACTTTTATCTTCAATTTATCAATATAATGTAATAAATTGAAATATCAAATAAAATATTGAAATTATTGAATTTAATTTTTTTTCATAAATTATAATTTTTTTTTCAATTTACCAATTTAATGAATTGAATTGAAATATCAAATAAAATATTGAAATAATTGAATATAATTTTTTTTCATGAAATTTAAATTTTTTTAATATTCACTTTTTTCTTCAATTTATCAATATAATGTAATAAATTGAAATATCAAATAAAATATTGAAATTATTGAATTTAATTTTTTTTCATAAAATTTAATTTTTTTTTTAATTTATCAATTTAATGGATTAAATTGAAATATAAAATAAAATATTGAAATAATTGAATATAATTTTTTTTCAAAATATTCAATTTTTTTTCAATTTATCAATTTAACGGATTAAATTGAAAAATCAAATAAAATATTGAAATTATTGAATTTAATTTTTTTTCATAAATTATAATTTTTTTTTCAATTTACCAATTTAATGAATTAAATTGAAATATCAAATAAATTATTGAAATAATTGAATATAATTGTATATAATTTTTTTTCATAAATTTTAAAATTTCCACTTTTTTTCCAATTAATTAATTTAATGGATTAAATTGAAATATCAAATAAAATATTGAAATTATTGAATATAATTTTTTTTCATGAAATTCAATTTTTTTCTTCAATTTATCAATTTAATGGATTAAATTGAAATATCAAATAAATATTGAAATTATTAAATATAATTTTTTTTCATAAAATTCAATTTTTTTCTTCAATTTATCAATTTAATGGATTAAATTGAAATATCAAATAAATATAATTTTTTTTCATGAAATTTAATTTTTTTTTAATATTCACTTTTTTCTTCAATTTATCAATATAATGTAATAAATTGAAATATCAAATAAAATATTGAAATTATTGAATATAATTTTTTTTCATGAAATTTAAATTTTTTTAATATTCACTTTTTTCTTCAATTTATCAATATAATGTAATAAATTGAAATATCAAATAAAATATTGAAATTATTGAATTTAATTTTTTTTCATAAAATTAAATTTTTTTTTCAATTTATCAATTTAACGGATTAAATTGAAAAATCAAATAAAATATTGAAATTATTGAATATAATTTTTTTTCATAAAATTCAAATTTTTTTACAATTTGTCAATTAAATGGATTAAATTGAAATATCAAATAAAATATTGAAATTATTGAATATAATTTTTTTTCATGAAATTTAAATTTTTTTAATATTCACTTTTTTCTTCAATTTATCAATATAATGTAATAAATTGAAATATCAAATAAAATATTGAAATTATTGAATTTAATTTTTTTTCATAAAATTTAATTTTTTTTTTAATTTATCAATTTAATGGATTAAATTGAAATATAAAATAAAATATTGAAATAATTGAATATAATTTTTTTTCAAAATATTCAATTTTTTTTCAATTTATCAATTTAACGGATTAAATTGAAAAATCAAATAAAATATTGAAATTATTGAATTTAATTTTTTTTCATAAATTATAATTTTTTTTTCAATTTACCAATTTAATGAATTAAATTGAAATATCAAATAAATTATTGAAATAATTGAATATAATTGTATATAATTTTTTTTCATAAATTTTAAAATTTCCACTTTTTTTCCAATTAATTAATTTAATGGATTAAATTGAAATATCAAATAAAATATTGAAATTATTGAATATAATTTTTTTTCATGAAATTCAATTTTTTTCTTCAATTTATCAATTTAATGGATTAAATTGAAATATCAAATAAATATTGAAATTATTAAATATAATTTTTTTTCATAAAATTCAATTTTTTTCTTCAATTTATCAATTTAATGGATTAAATTGAAATATCAAATAAATATAATTTTTTTTCATGAAATTTAATTTTTTTTTAATATTCACTTTTTTCTTCAATTTATCAATATAATGTAATAAATTGAAATATCAAATAAAATATTGAAATTATTGAATATAATTTTTTTTCATGAAATTTAAATTTTTTTAATATTCACTTTTTTCTTCAATTTATCAATATAATGTAATAAATTGAAATATCAAATAAAATATTGAAATTATTGAATTTAATTTTTTTTCATAAAATTAAATTTTTTTTTCAATTTATCAATTTAATGGATTAAATTGAAATATAAAATAAAATATTGAAATTATTGAATATAATTTTTTTTCAAAATATTCAATTTTTTTTCAATTTATCAATTTAACGGATTAAATTGAAATATCAAATAAAATATTGAAATTATTGAATATAATTTTTTTTCATGAAATTTAAATTTTTTTAATATTCACTTTTTTCTTCAATTTATCAATATAATGTAATAAATTGAAATATCAAATAAAATATTGAAATTATTGAATTTAATTTTTTTTCATAAAATTTAATTTTTTTTTTAATTTATCAATTTAATGGATTAAATTGAAATATAAAATAAAATATTGAAATTATTGAATATAATTTTTTTGCAAAATATTCACTTTTTTCTTCAATTTATCAATATAATGTAATAAATTGAAATATCAAATAAAATATTGAAATTATTGAATTTAATTTTTTTTCATAAAATTTAATTTTTTTTTTAATTTATCAATTTAATGGATTAAATTGAAATATAAAATAAAATATTGAAATAATTGAATATAATTTTTTTTCAAAATATTCAATTTTTTTTCAATTTATCAATTTAACGGATTAAATTGAAAAATCAAATAAAATATTGAAATTATTGAATTTAATTTTTTTTCATAAATTATAATTTTTTTTTCAATTTACCAATTTAATGAATTAAATTGAAATATCAAATAAATTATTGAAATAATTGAATATAATTGTATATAATTTTTTTTCATAAATTTTAAAATTTCCACTTTTTTTCCAATTAATTAATTTAATGGATTAAATTGAAATATCAAATAAAATATTGAAATTATTGAATATAATTTTTTTTCATGAAATTCAATTTTTTTCTTCAATTTATCAATTTAATGGATTAAATTGAAATATCAAATAAATATTGAAATTATTAAATATAATTTTTTTTCATAAAATTCAATTTTTTTCTTCAATTTATCAATTTAATGGATTAAATTGAAATATCAAATAAATATAATTTTTTTTCATGAAATTTAATTTTTTTTTAATATTCACTTTTTTCTTCAATTTATCAATATAATGTAATAAATTGAAATATCAAATAAAATATTGAAATTATTGAATATAATTTTTTTTCATGAAATTTAAATTTTTTTAATATTCACTTTTTTCTTCAATTTATCAATATAATGTAATAAATTGAAATATCAAATAAAATATTGAAATTATTGAATTTAATTTTTTTTCATAAAATTAAATTTTTTTTTCAATTTATCAATTTAACGGATTAAATTGAAAAATCAAATAAAATATTGAAATTATTGAATATAATTTTTTTTCATAAAATTCAAATTTTTTTACAATTTGTCAATTAAATGGATTAAATTGAAATATCAAATAAAATATTGAAATTATTGAATATAATTTTTTTTCATGAAATTTAAATTTTTTTAATATTCACTTTTTTCTTCAATTTATCAATATAATGTAATAAATTGAAATATCAAATAAAATATTGAAATTATTGAATTTAATTTTTTTTCATAAAATTTAATTTTTTTTTTAATTTATCAATTTAATGGATTAAATTGAAATATAAAATAAAATATTGAAATAATTGAATATAATTTTTTTTCAAAATATTCAATTTTTTTTCAATTTATCAATTTAACGGATTAAATTGAAAAATCAAATAAAATATTGAAATTATTGAATTTAATTTTTTTTCATAAATTATAATTTTTTTTTCAATTTACCAATTTAATGAATTAAATTGAAATATCAAATAAATTATTGAAATAATTGAATATAATTGTATATAATTTTTTTTCATAAATTTTAAAATTTCCACTTTTTTTCCAATTAATTAATTTAATGGATTAAATTGAAATATCAAATAAAATATTGAAATTATTGAATATAATTTTTTTTCATGAAATTCAATTTTTTTCTTCAATTTATCAATTTAATGGATTAAATTGAAATATCAAATAAATATTGAAATTATTAAATATAATTTTTTTTCATAAAATTCAATTTTTTTCTTCAATTTATCAATTTAATGGATTAAATTGAAATATCAAATAAATATAATTTTTTTTCATGAAATTTAATTTTTTTTTAATATTCACTTTTTTCTTCAATTTATCAATATAATGTAATAAATTGAAATATCAAATAAAATATTGAAATTATTGAATATAATTTTTTTTCATGAAATTTAAATTTTTTTAATATTCACTTTTTTCTTCAATTTATCAATATAATGTAATAAATTGAAATATCAAATAAAATATTGAAATTATTGAATTTAATTTTTTTTCATAAAATTAAATTTTTTTTTCAATTTATCAATTTAATGGATTAAATTGAAATATAAAATAAAATATTGAAATTATTGAATATAATTTTTTTTCAAAATATTCAATTTTTTTTCAATTTATCAATTTAACGGATTAAATTGAAATATCAAATAAAATATTGAAATTATTGAATATAATTTTTTTTCATGAAATTTAAATTTTTTTAATATTCACTTTTTTCTTCAATTTATCAATATAATGTAATAAATTGAAATATCAAATAAAATATTGAAATTATTGAATTTAATTTTTTTTCATAAAATTAAATTTTTTTTTCAATTTATCAATTTAACGGATTAAATTGAAAAATCAAATAAAATATTGAAATTATTGAATATAATTTTTTTTCATAAAATTCAAATTTTTTTACAATTTGTCAATTAAATGGATTAAATTGAAATATCAAATAAAATATTGAAATTATTGAATATAATTTTTTTTCATGAAATTTAAATTTTTTTAATATTCACTTTTTTCTTCAATTTATCAATATAATGTAATAAATTGAAATATCAAATAAAATATTGAAATTATTGAATTTAATTTTTTTTCATAAAATTTAATTTTTTTTTTAATTTATCAATTTAATGGATTAAATTGAAATATAAAATAAAATATTGAAATAATTGAATATAATTTTTTTTCAAAATATTCAATTTTTTTTCAATTTATCAATTTAACGGATTAAATTGAAAAATCAAATAAAATATTGAAATTATTGAATTTAATTTTTTTTCATAAATTATAATTTTTTTTTCAATTTACCAATTTAATGAATTAAATTGAAATATCAAATAAATTATTGAAATAATTGAATATAATTGTATATAATTTTTTTTCATAAATTTTAAAATTTCCACTTTTTTTCCAATTAATTAATTTAATGGATTAAATTGAAATATCAAATAAAATATTGAAATTATTGAATATAATTTTTTTTCATGAAATTCAATTTTTTTCTTCAATTTATCAATTTAATGGATTAAATTGAAATATCAAATAAATATTGAAATTATTAAATATAATTTTTTTTCATAAAATTCAATTTTTTTCTTCAATTTATCAATTTAATGGATTAAATTGAAATATCAAATAAATATAATTTTTTTTCATGAAATTTAATTTTTTTTTAATATTCACTTTTTTCTTCAATTTATCAATATAATGTAATAAATTGAAATATCAAATAAAATATTGAAATTATTGAATATAATTTTTTTTCATGAAATTTAAATTTTTTTAATATTCACTTTTTTCTTCAATTTATCAATATAATGTAATAAATTGAAATATCAAATAAAATATTGAAATTATTGAATTTAATTTTTTTTCATAAAATTAAATTTTTTTTTCAATTTATCAATTTAATGGATTAAATTGAAATATAAAATAAAATATTGAAATTATTGAATATAATTTTTTTTCAAAATATTCAATTTTTTTTCAATTTATCAATTTAACGGATTAAATTGAAATATCAAATAAAATATTGAAATTATTGAATATAATTTTTTTTCATGAAATTTAAATTTTTTTAATATTCACTTTTTTCTTCAATTTATCAATATAATGTAATAAATTGAAATATCAAATAAAATATTGAAATTATTGAATTTAATTTTTTTTCATAAAATTTAATTTTTTTTTTAATTTATCAATTTAATGGATTAAATTGAAATATAAAATAAAATATTGAAATAATTGAATATAATTTTTTTTCATAAAATTCAAATTTTTTTTCAATTTATCAATTTAACGGATTAAATTGAAAAATCAAATAAAATATTGAAATTATTGAATATAATTTTTTTTCATAAAATTCAAATTTTTTTACAATTTGTCAATTAAATGGATAAAATTGAAATATCAAATAAAATATTGAAATTATTGTATATAATTTTTTTTCATAAAATTCAAATTTTTTTACAATTTGTCAATTAAATGGATTAAATTGAAATATCAAATAAAATATTGAAATTATTGAATATAATTTTTTTTCATGAAATTTAAATTTTTTTAATATTCACTTTTATCTTCAATTTATCAATATAATGTAATAAATTGAAATATCAAATAAAATATTGAAATTATTGAATTTAATTTCTTTTCATAAATTATAATTTTTTTTTCAATTTACCAATTTAAAGAATTGAATTGAAATATCAAATAAAATATTGAAATAATTGAATATAATTTTTTTTCATGAAATTTAAATTTTTTTAATATTCACTTTTTTCTTCAATTTATCAATATAATGTAATAAATTGAAATATCAAATAAAATATTGAAATTATTGAATTTAATTTTTTTTCATAAAATTTAATTTTTTTTTTCAATTTATCAATTTAATGGATTAAATTGAAATATCAAATGAAATATTGAAATTATTAAATATAATTTTTTTTCATAAAATTCAATTTTTTTCTTCAATTTATCAATATAATGTAATAAATTGAAATATCAAATAAAATATTGAAATTATTGAATTTAATTTTTTTTCATAAAATTTAATTTTTTTTTTAATTTATCAATTTAATGGATTAAATTGAAATATAAAATAAAATATTGAAATATTTGAATATAATTTTTTTTCATAAAATTCAAATTTTTTTTCAATTTATCAATTTAACGGATTAAATTGAAAAATCAAATAAAATATTGAAATTATTGAATATAATTTTTTTTCATAAAATTCAAATTTTTTTACAATTTGTCAATTAAATGGATTAAATTGAAATATCAAATAAAATATTGAAATTATTGAATATAATTTTTTTTCATAAAATTCAAATTTTTTTACAATTTGTCAATTAAATGGATTAAATTGAAAAATCAAATAAAATATTGAAATTATTGAATATAATTTTTTTTCATGAAATTTAAATTTTTTTAATATTCACTTTTATCTTCAATTTATCAATATAATGTAATAAATTGAAATATCAAATAAAATATTGAAATTATTGAATTTAATTTTTTTTCATAAATTATAATTTTTTTTTCAATTTACCAATTTAATGAATTGAATTGAAATATCAAATAAAATATTGAAATAATTGAATATAATTTTTTTTCATGAAATTTAAATTTTTTTAATATTCACTTTTTTCTTCAATTTATCAATATAATGTAATAAATTGAAATATCAAATAAAATATTGAAATTATTGAATTTAATTTTTTTTCATAAAATTTAATTTTTTTTTTCAATTTATCAATTTAATGGATTAAATTGAAATATCAAATGAAATATTGAAATTATTAAATATAATTTTTTTTCATAAAATTCAATTTTTTTCTTCAATTTATCAATTTAATGGATTAAATTGAAATATCAAATAAATATAATTTTTTTTCATGAAATTTAATTTTTTTTTAATATTCACTTTTTTCTTCAATTTATCAATATAATGTAATAAATTGAAATATCAAATAAAATATTGAAATTATTGAATATAATTTTTTTTCATGAAATTTAAATTTTTTTAATATTCACTTTTTTCTTCAATTTATCAATATAATGTAATAAATTGAAATATCAAATAAAATATTGAAATTATTGAATATAATTTTTTTTCATGAAATTTAAATTTTTTTAATATTCACTTTTATCTTCAATTTATCAATATAATGTAATAAATTGAAATATCAAATAAAATATTGAAATTATTGAATTTAATTTTTTTTCATAAAATTTAATTTTTTTTTTCAATTTATCAATTTAATGGATTAAATTGAAATATCAAATGAAATATTGAAATTATTAAATATAATTTTTTTTCATAAAATTCAATTTTTTTCTTCAATTTATCAATTTAATGGATTAAATTGAAATATCAAATAAATATAATTTTTTTTCATGAATTTTAATTTTTTTTTAATATTCACTTTTTTCTTCAATTTATCAATATAATGTAATAAATTGAAATATCAAATAAAATATTGAAATTATTGAATTTAATTTTTTTTAATAAAATTAAATTTTTTTTTCAATTTATCAATTTAATGGATTAAATTGAAATATAAAATAAAATATTGAAATTATTGAATATAATTTTTTTTCAAAATATTCAATTTTTTTTCAATTTATCAATTTAACGGATTAAATTGAAATATCAAATAAAATATTGAAATTATTAAATATAATTTTTTTTCATAAAATTCAATTTTTTTCTTCAATTTATCAATTTAAGGGATTAAATTGAAATATCAAATAAATATAATTTTTTTTCATGAAATTTAATTTTTTTTTAATATTCACTTTTTATCCAATTTATCAATTAAATTAATTAAATTGAAATATCAAATAAAATATTGAAATTATTGAATATAATTTTTTTTCATGAAATTTAAATTTTTTTAATATTCACTTTTTTCTTCAATTTATCAATATAATGTAATAAATTGAAATATCAAATAAAATATTGAAATTATTGAATTTAATTTTTTTTCATAAAATTTAATTTTTTTTTTAATTTATCAATTTAATGGATTAAATTGAAATATAAAATAAAATATTGAAATAATTGAATATAATTTTTTTTCATAAAATTCTAATTTTTTTTCAATTTATCAATTTAACGGATTAAATTGAAAAATCAAATAAAATATTGAAATTATTGAATATAATTTTTTTTCATAAAATTCAAATTTTTTTTTAATATTCACTTTTTTCTTCAATTTATCAATATAATGTAATAAATTGAAATATCAAATAAAATATTGAAATTATTGAATATAATTTTTTTTCATGAAATTTAAATTTTTTTAATATTCACTTTTTTCTTCAATTTATCAATATAATGTAATAAATTGAAATATCAAATAAAATATTGAAATTATTGAATTTAATTTTTTTTCATAAAATTAAATTTTTTTTTCAATTTATCAATTTAATGGATTAAATTGAAATATAAAATAAAATATTGAAATTATTGAATATAATTTTTTTTCAAAATATTCAATTTTTTTTCAATTTATCAATTTAACGGATTAAATTGAAATATCAAATAAAATATTGAAATTATTAAATATAATTTTTTTTCATAAAATTCAATTTTTTTCTTCAATTTATCAATTTAAGGGATTAAATTGAAATATCAAATAAATATAATTTTTTTTCATGAAATTTAATTTTTTTTTAATATTCACTTTTTTCTTCAATTTATCAATATAATGTAATAAATTGAAATATCAAATAAAATATTGAAATTATTGAATTTAATTTTTTTTAATAAAATTAAATTTTTTTTTCAATTTATCAATTTAATGGATTAAATTGAAATATAAAATAAAATATTGAAATTATTGAATATAATTTTTTTTCAAAATATTCAATTTTTTTTCAATTTATCAATTTAACGGATTAAATTGAAATATCAAATAAAATATTGAAATTATTAAATATAATTTTTTTTCATAAAATTCAATTTTTTTCTTCAATTTATCAATTTAAGGGATTAAATTGAAATATCAAATAAATATAATTTTTTTTCATGAAATTTAATTTTTTTTTAATATTCACTTTTTATCCAATTTATCAATTAAATTAATTAAATTGAAATATCAAATAAAATATTGAAATTATTGAATATAATTTTTTTTCATGAAATTTAAATTTTTTTAATATTCACTTTTTTCTTCAATTTATCAATATAATGTAATAAATTGAAATATCAAATAAAATATTGAAATTATTGAATTTAATTTTTTTTCATAAAATTTAATTTTTTTTTTAATTTATCAATTTAATGGATTAAATTGAAATATAAAATAAAATATTGAAATAATTGAATATAATTTTTTTTCATAAAATTCTAATTTTTTTTCAATTTATCAATTTAACGGATTAAATTGAAAAATCAAATAAAATATTGAAATTATTGAATATAATTTTTTTTCATAAAATTCAAATTTTTTTTTAATATTCACTTTTTTCTTCAATTTATCAATATAATGTAATAAATTGAAATATCAAATAAAATATTGAAATTATTGAATATAATTTTTTTTCATGAAATTTAAATTTTTTTAATATTCACTTTTTTCTTCAATTTATCAATATAATGTAATAAATTGAAATATCAAATAAAATATTGAAATTATTGAATTTAATTTTTTTTCATAAAATTAAATTTTTTTTTCAATTTATCAATTTAAGGGATTAAATTGAAATATCAAATAAATATAATTTTTTTTCATGAAATTTAATTTTTTTTTAATATTCACTTTTTATCCAATTTATCAATTAAATTAATTAAATTGAAATATCAAATAAAATATTGAAATTATTGAATATAATTTTTTTTCATGAAATTTAAATTTTTTTAATATTCACTTTTTTCTTCAATTTATCAATATAATGTAATAAATTGAAATATCAAATAAAATATTGAAATTATTGAATTTAATTTTTTTTCATAAAATTTAATTTTTTTTTTAATTTATCAATTTAATGGATTAAATTGAAATATAAAATAAAATATTGAAATAATTGAATATAATTTTTTTTCATAAAATTCAAATTTTTTTTCAATTTATCAATTTAACGGATTAAATTGAAAAATCAAATAAAATATTGAAATTATTGAATATAATTTTTTTTCATAAAATTCAAATTTTTTTACAATTTGTCAATTAAATGGATTAAATTGAAATATCAAATAAAATATTGAAATTATTGAATATAATTTTTTTTCATAAAATTCAAATTTTTTTACAATTTGTCAATTAAATGGATTAAATTGAAATATCAAATAAAATATTGAAATTATTGAATATAATTTTTTTTCATGAAATTTAAATTTTTTTAATATTCACTTTTATCTTCAATTTATCAATATAATGTAATAAATTGAAATATCAAATAAAATATTGAAATTATTGAATTTAATTTTTTTTCATAAATTATAATTTTTTTTTCAATTTACCAATTTAATGAATTGAATTGAAATATCAAATAAAATATTGAAATAATTGAATATAATTTTTTTTCATGAAATTTAAATTTTTTTAATATTCACTTTTTTCTTCAATTTATCAATATAATGTAATAAATTGAAATATCAAATAAAATATTGAAATTATTGAATTTAATTTTTTTTCATAAAATTTAATTTTTTTTTTCAATTTATCAATTTAATGGATTAAATTGAAATATCAAATGAAATATTGAAATTATTAAATATAATTTTTTTTCATAAAATTCAATTTTTTTCTTCAATTTATCAATTTAATGGATTAAATTGAAATATCAAATAAATATAATTTTTTTTCATGAAATTTAATTTTTTTTTAATATTCACTTTTTTCTTCAATTTATCAATATAATGTAATAAATTGAAATATCAAATAAAATATTGAAATTATTGAATATAATTTTTTTTCATGAAATTTAAATTTTTTTAATATTCACTTTTTTCTTCAATTTATCAATATAATGTAATAAATTGAAATATCAAATAAAATATTGAAATTATTGAATATAATTTTTTTTCATGAAATTTAAATTTTTTTAATATTCACTTTTTTCTTCAATTTATCAATATAATGTAATAAATTGAAATATCAAATAAAATATTGAAATTATTGAATTTAATTTTTTTTCATAAAATTTAATTTTTTTTTTAATTTATCAATTTAATGGATTAAATTGAAATATAAAATAAAATATTGAAATAATTGAATATAATTTTTTTTCAAAATATTCAATTTTTTTTCAATTTATCAATTTAACGGATTAAATTGAAAAATCAATTAAAATATTGAAATTATTGAATATAATTTTTTTTCATACAATTCAAATTTTTTTACAATTTGTCAATTTAATGGATTAAATTGAAATATCAAATAAAATATTGAAATTATTGAATAAAATTTTTTTTCATAAAATTCAAATTTTTTTACAATTTGTCAATTAAATGGATTAAATTGAAATATCAAATAAAATATTGAAATTATTGAATATAATTTTTTTTCATGAAATTTAAATTTTTTTAATATTCACTTTTATCTTCAATTTATCAATATAATGTAATAAATTGAAATATCAAATAAAATATTGAAATTATTGAATTTAATTTTTTTTCATAAATTATAATTTTTTTTTCAATTTACCAATTTAATGAATTAAATTGAAATATCAAATAAAATATTGAAATAATTGAATATAATTGTATATAATTTTTTTTCATAAATTTTAAAATTTCCACTTTTTTTCCAATTAATTAATTTAATGGATTAAATTGAAATATCAAATAAAATATTGAAATTATTGAATATAATTTTTTTTCATGAAATTTAAATTTTTTTAATATTCACTTTTTTCTTCAATTTATCAATTTAATGGATTAAATTGAAATATCAAATAAATATAATTTTTTTTCATGAAATTTAATTTTTTTTTAATATTCACTTTTTTCTTCAATTTATCAATATAATGTAATAAATTGAAATATCAAATAAAATATTGAAATTATTGAATATAATTTTTTTTCATGAAATTTAAATTTTTTTAATATTCACTTTTTTCTTCAATTTATCAATATAATGTAATAAATTGAAATATCAAATAAAATATTGAAATTATTGAATTTAATTTTTTTTCATAAAATTAAATTTTTTTTCAATTTATCAATTTAATGGATTAAATTGAAATATAAAATAAAATATTGAAATTATTGAATATAATTTTTTTTCAATTTATCAATTTAAACGGATTAAATTGAAATATCAAATAAAATATTGAAATTATTAAATATAATTTTTTTTCATAAAATTCAATTTTTTTCTTCAATTTATCAATTTAAGGGATTAAATTGAAATATCAAATAAATATAATTTTTTTTCATGAAATTTAATTTTTTTTTAATATTCTCTTTTTATCCAATTTATCAATTAAATTAATTAAATTGAAATATCAAATAAAATATTGAAATTATTTAATATAATTTTTTTTCATGAAATTTAAATTTTTTTAATATTCACTTTTTTCTTCAATTTATCAATATAATGTAATAAATTGAAATATCAAATAAAATATTGAAATTATTGAATTTAATTTTTTTTCATAAAATTTAATTTTTTTTTTAATTTATCAATTTAATGGATTAAATTGAAATATAAAATAAAATATTGAAATAATTGAATATAATTTTTTTTCAAAATATTCAATTTTTTTTCAATTTATCAATTTAACGGATTAAATTGAAAAATCAAATAAAATATTGAAATTATTGAATATAATTTTTTTTCATAAAATTCAAATTTTTTTACAATTTGTCAATTAAATGGATTAAATTGAAATATCAAATAAAATATTGAAATTATTGAATATAATTTTTTTTCATGAAATTTAAATTTTTTTAATATTCACTTTTTTCTTCAATTTATCAATATAATGTAATAAATTGAAATATCAAATAAAATATTGAAATTATTGAATTTAATTTTTTTTCATAAAATTTAATTTTTTTTTTAATTTATCAATTTAATGGATTAAATTGAAATATAAAATAAAATATTGAAATAATTGAATATAATTTTTTTTCAAAATATTCAATTTTTTTTCAATTTATCAATTTAACGGATTAAATTGAAAAATCAAATAAAATATTGAAATTATTGAATTTAATTTTTTTTCATAAATTATAATTTTTTTTTCAATTTACCAATTTAATGAATTAAATTGAAATATCAAATAAATTATTGAAATAATTGAATATAATTGTATATAATTTTTTTTCATAAATTTTAAAATTTCCACTTTTTTTCCAATTAATTAATTTAATGGATTAAATTGAAATATCAAATAAAATATTGAAATTATTGAATATAATTTTTTTTCATGAAATTCAATTTTTTTCTTCAATTTATCAATTTAATGGATTAAATTGAAATATCAAATAAATATTGAAATTATTAAATATAATTTTTTTTCATAAAATTCAATTTTTTTCTTCAATTTATCAATTTAATGGATTAAATTGAAATATCAAATAAATATAATTTTTTTTCATGAAATTTAATTTTTTTTTAATATTCACTTTTTTCTTCAATTTATCAATATAATGTAATAAATTGAAATATCAAATAAAATATTGAAATTATTGAATATAATTTTTTTTCATGAAATTTAAATTTTTTTAATATTCACTTTTTTCTTCAATTTATCAATATAATGTAATAAATTGAAATATCAAATAAAATATTGAAATTATTGAATTTAATTTTTTTTCATAAAATTAAATTTTTTTTTCAATTTATCAATTTAACGGATTAAATTGAAAAATCAAATAAAATATTGAAATTATTGAATATAATTTTTTTTCATAAAATTCAAATTTTTTTACAATTTGTCAATTAAATGGATTAAATTGAAATATCAAATAAAATATTGAAATTATTGAATATAATTTTTTTTCATGAAATTTAAATTTTTTTAATATTCACTTTTTTCTTCAATTTATCAATATAATGTAATAAATTGAAATATCAAATAAAATATTGAAATTATTGAATTTAATTTTTTTTCATAAAATTAAATTTTTTTTTCAATTTATCAATTTAATGGATTAAATTGAAATATAAAATAAAATATTGAAATTATTGAATATAATTTTTTTTCAAAATATTCAATTTTTTTTCAATTTATCAATTTAACGGATTAAATTGAAATATCAAATAAAATATTGAAATTATTGAATATAATTTTTTTTCATGAAATTTAAATTTTTTTAATATTCACTTTTTTCTTCAATTTATCAATATAATGTAATAAATTGAAATATCAAATAAAATATTGAAATTATTGAATTTAATTTTTTTTCATAAAATTTAATTTTTTTTTTAATTTATCAATTTAATGGATTAAATTGAAATATAAAATAAAATATTGAAATAATTGAATATAATTTTTTTTCATAAAATTCAAATTTTTTTTCAATTTATCAATTTAACGGATTAAATTGAAATATCAAATAAAATATTGAAATTATTGAATATAATTTTTTTTCATGAAATTTAAATTTTTTTAATATTCACTTTTTTCTTCAATTTATCAATATAATGTAATAAATTGAAATATCAAATAAAATATTGAAATTATTGAATTTAATTTTTTTTCATAAAATTTAATTTTTTTTTTAATTTATCAATTTAATGGATTAAATTGAAATATCAAATAAAATATTGAAATTATTGAATATAATTTTTTTTCATGAAATTTAAATTTTTTTAATATTCACTTTTTTCTTCAATTTATCAATATAATGTAATAAATTGAAATATCAAATAAAATATTGAAATTATTGAATTTAATTTTTTTTCATAAAATTTAATTTTTTTTTTCAATTTATCAATTTAATGGATTAAATTGAAATATCAAATGAAATATTGAAATTATTAAATATAATTTTTTTTCATAAAATTCAATTTTTTTCTTCAATTTATCAATTTAATGGATTAAATTGAAATATCAAATAAATATAATTTTTTTTCATGAAATTTAATTTTTTTTTAATATTCACTTTTTTCTTCAATTTATCAATATAATGTAATAAATTGAAATATCAAATAAAATATTGAAATTATTGAATATAATTTTTTTTCATGAAATTTAAATTTTTTTAATATTCACTTTTTTCTTCAATTTATCAATATAATGTAATAAATTGAAATATCAAATAAAATATTGAAATTATTGAATTTAATTTTTTTTCATAAAATTAAATTTTTTTTTCAATTTATCAATTTAATGGATTAAATTGAAATATAAAATAAAATATTGAAATTATTGAATATAATTTTTTTTCAAAATATTCAATTTTTTTTCAATTTATCAATTTAACGGATTAAATTGAAATATCAAATAAAATATTGAAATTATTGAATATAATTTTTTTTCATGAAATTTAAATTTTTTTAATATTCACTTTTTTCTTCAATTTATCAATATAATGTAATAAATTGAAATATCAAATAAAATATTGAAATTATTGAATTTAATTTTTTTTCATAAAATTTAATTTTTTTTTTAATTTATCAATTTAATGGATTAAATTGAAATATAAAATAAAATATTGAAATAATTGAATATAATTTTTTTTCATAAAATTCAAATTTTTTTTCAATTTATCAATTTAACGGATTAAATTGAAAAATCAAATAAAATATTGAAATTATTGAATATAATTTTTTTTCATAAAATTCAAATTTTTTTACAATTTGTCAATTAAATGGATAAAATTGAAATATCAAATAAAATATTGAAATTATTGTATATAATTTTTTTTCAAAATATTCAATTTTTTTTCAATTTATCAATTTAACGGATTAAATTGAAAAATCAATTAAAATATTGAAATTATTGAATATAATTTTTTTTCATACAATTCAAATTTTTTTACAATTTGTCAATTTAATGGATTAAATTGAAATATCAAATAAAATATTGAAATTATTGAATATAATTTTTTTTCATAAAATTCTAATTTTTTTTCAATTTATCAATTTAACGGATTAAATTGAAAAATCAAATAAAATATTGAAATTATTGAATATAATTTTTTTTCATAAAATTCAAATTTTTTTTTAATATTCACTTTTTTCTTCAATTTATCAATATAATGTAATAAATTGAAATATCAAATAAAATATTGAAATTATTGAATTTAATTTTTTTTCATAAATTATAATTTTTTTTTCAATTTACCAATTTAATGAATTAAATTGAAATATCAAATAAAATATTGAAATAATTGAATATAATTGTATATAATTTTTTTTCATAAATTTTAAAATTTCCACTTTTTTTCCAATTAATTAATTTAATGGATTAAATTGAAATATCAAATAAAATATTGAAATTATTGAATATAATTTTTTTTCATGAAATTTAAATTTTTTTAATATTCACTTTTTTCTTCAATTTATCAATATAATGTAATAAATTGAAATATCAAATAAAATATTGAAATTATTGAATTTAATTTTTTTTCATAAAATTTAATTTTTTTTTTCAATTTATCAATTTAATGGATTAAATTGAAATATCAAATGAAATATTGAAATTATTAAATATAATTTTTTTTCATAAAATTCAATTTTTTTCTTCAATTTATCAATTTAATGGATTAAATTGAAATATCAAATAAATATAATTTTTTTTCATGAAATTTAATTTTTTTTTAATATTCACTTTTTTCTTCAATTTATCAATATAATGTAATAAATTGAAATATCAAATAAAATATTGAAATTATTGAATATAATTTTTTTTCATGAAATTTAAATTTTTTTAATATTCACTTTTTTCTTCAATTTATCAATATAATGTAATAAATTGAAATATCAAATAAAATATTGAAATTATTGAATTTAATTTTTTTTCATAAAATTAAATTTTTTTTTCAATTTATCAATTTAATGGATTAAATTGAAATATAAAATAAAATATTGAAATTATTGAATATAATTTTTTTTCAAAATATTCAATTTTTTTTCAATTTATCAATTTAACGGATTAAATTGAAATATCAAATAAAATATTGAAATTATTGAATATAATTTTTTTTCATGAAATTTAAATTTTTTTAATATTCACTTTTTTCTTCAATTTATCAATATAATGTAATAAATTGAAATATCAAATAAAATATTGAAATTATTGAATTTAATTTTTTTTCATAAAATTTAATTTTTTTTTTAATTTATCAATTTAATGGATTAAATTGAAATATAAAATAAAATATTGAAATAATTGAATATAATTTTTTTTCATAAAATTCAAATTTTTTTTCAATTTATCAATTTAACGGATTAAATTGAAAAATCAAATAAAATATTGAAATTATTGAATATAATTTTTTTTCATAAAATTCAAATTTTTTTACAATTTGTCAATTAAATGGATAAAATTGAAATATCAAATAAAATATTGAAATTATTGTATATAATTTTTTTTCATAAAATTCAAATTTTTTTAATATTCACTTTTTTCTTCAATTTATCAATATAATGTAATAAATTGAAATATCAAATAAAATATTGAAATTATTGAATTTAATTTTTTTTCATAAAATTTAATTTTTTTTTTCAATTTACCAATTTAATGAATTAAATTGAAATATCAAATAAATTATTGAAATAATTGAATATAATTGTATATAATTTTTTTTCATAAATTTTAAAATTTCCACTTTTTTTCCAATTAATTAATTTAATGGATTAAATTGAAATATCAAATAAAATATTGAAATTATTGAATATAATTTTTTTTCATGAAATTCAATTTTTTTCTTCAATTTATCAATTTAATGGATTAAATTGAAATATCAAATAAATATAATTTTTTTTCATGAAATTTAATTTTTTTTTAATATTCACTTTTTTCTTCAATTTATCAATATAATGTAATAAATTGAAATATCAAATAAAATATTGAAATTATTGAATATAATTTTTTTTCATGAAATTTAAATTTTTTTAATATTCACTTTTTTCTTCAATTTATCAATATAATGTAATAAATTGAAATATCAAATAAAATATTGAAATTATTGAATTTAATTTTTTTTCATAAAATTAAATTTTTTTTTCAATTTATCATTTTAACGGATTAAATTGAAAAATCAAATAAAATATTGAAATTATTGAATATAATTTTTTTTCATAAAATTCAAATTTTTTTACAATTTGTCAATTAAATGGATTAAATTGAAATATCAAATAAAATATTGAAATTATTGAATATAATTTTTTTTCATGAAATTTAAATTTTTTTAATATTCACTTTTTTCTTCAATTTATCAATATAATGTAATAAATTGAAATATCAAATAAAATATTGAAATTATTGAATTTAATTTTTTTTCATAAAATTTAATTTTTTTTTTAATTTATCAATTTAATGGATTAAATTGAAATATAAAATAAAATATTGAAATAATTGAATATAATTTTTTTTCAAAATATTCAATTTTTTTTCAATTTATCAATTTAACGGATTAAATTGAAAAATCAAATAAAATATTGAAATTATTGAATTTAATTTTTTTTCATAAATTATAATTTTTTTTTCAATTTACCAATTTAATGAATTAAATTGAAATATCAAATAAATTATTGAAATAATTGAATATAATTGTATATAATTTTTTTTCATAAATTTTAAAATTTCCACTTTTTTTCCAATTAATTAATTTAATGGATTAAATTGAAATATCAAATAAAATATTGAAATTATTGAATATAATTTTTTTTCATGAAATTCAATTTTTTTCTTCAATTTATCAATTTAATGGATTAAATTGAAATATCAAATAAATATAATTTTTTTTCATGAAATTTAATTTTTTTTTAATATTCACTTTTTTCTTCAATTTATCAATATAATGTAATAAATTGAAATATCAAATAAAATATTGAAATTATTGAATATAATTTTTTTTCATGAAATTTAAATTTTTTTAATATTCACTTTTTTCTTCAATTTATCAATATAATGTAATAAATTGAAATATCAAATAAAATATTGAAATTATTGAATTTAATTCTTTTTCATAAAATTAAATTTTTTTTTCAATTTATCAATTTAATGGATTAAATTGAAATATAAAATAAAATATTGAAATTATTGAATATAATTTTTTTTCAAAATATTCAATTTTTTTTCAATTTATCAATTTAACGGATTAAATTGAAATATCAAATAAAATATTGAAATTATTGAATATAATTTTTTTTCATGAAATTTAAATTTTTTTAATATTCACTTTTTTCTTCAATTTATCAATATAATGTAATAAATTGAAATATCAAATAAAATATTGAAATTATTGAATTTAATTTTTTTTCATAAAATTTAATTTTTTTTTTAATTTATCAATTTAATGGATTAAATTGAAATATAAAATAAAATATTGAAATAATTGAATATAATTTTTTTTCATAAAATTCAAATTTTTTTTCAATTTATCAATTTAACGGATTAAATTGAAAAATCAAATAAAATATTGAAATTATTGAATATAATTTTTTTTCATAAAATTCAAATTTTTTTACAATTTGTCAATTAAATGGATAAAATTGAAATATCAAATTAAATATTGAAATTATTGTATATAATTTTTTTTCATAAAATTCAAATTTTTTTACAATTTGTCAATTAAATGGATTAAATTGAAATATCAAATAAAATATTGAAATTATTGAATATAATTTTTTTTCATGAAATTTAAATTTTTTTAATATTCACTTTTATCTTCAATTTATCAATATAATGTAATAAATTGAAATATCAAATAAAATATTGAAATTATTGAATTTAATTTCTTTTCATAAATTATAATTTTTTTTTCAATTTACCAATTTAATGAATTGAATTGAAATATCAAATAAAATATTGAAATAATTGAATATAATTTTTTTTCATGAAATTTAAATTTTTTTAATATTCACTTTTTTCTTCAATTTATCAATATAATGTAATAAATTGAAATATCAAATAAAATATTGAAATTATTGAATTTAATTTTTTTTCATAAAATTTAATTTTTTTTTTCAATTTATCAATTTAATGGATTAAATTGAAATATCAAATGAAATATTGAAATTATTAAATATAATTTTTTTTCATAAAATTCAATTTTTTTCTTCAATTTATCAATATAATGTAATAAATTGAAATATCAAATAAAATATTGAAATTATTGAATTTAATTTTTTTTCATAAAATTTAATTTTTTTTTTAATTTATCAATTTAATGGATTAAATTGAAATATAAAATAAAATATTGAAATATTTGAATATAATTTTTTTTCATAAAATTCAAATTTTTTTTCAATTTATCAATTTAACGGATTAAATTGAAAAATCAAATAAAATATTGAAATTATTGAATATAATTTTTTTTCATAAAATTCAAATTTTTTTACAATTTGTCAATTAAATGGATTAAATTGAAATATCAAATAAAATATTGAAATTATTGAATATAATTTTTTTTCATAAAATTCAAATTTTTTTACAATTTGTCAATTAAATGGATTAAATTGAAAAATCAAATAAAATATTGAAATTATTGAATATAATTTTTTTTCATGAAATTTAAATTTTTTTAATATTCACTTTTATCTTCAATTTATCAATATAATGTAATAAATTGAAATATCAAATAAAATATTGAAATTATTGAATTTAATTTTTTTTCATAAATTATAATTTTTTTTTCAATTTACCAATTTAATGAATTGAATTGAAATATCAAATAAAATATTGAAATAATTGAATATAATTTTTTTTCATGAAATTTAAATTTTTTTAATATTCACTTTTTTCTTCAATTTATCAATATAATGTAATAAATTGAAATATCAAATAAAATATTGAAATTATTGAATTTAATTTTTTTTCATAAAATTTAATTTTTTTTTTCAATTTATCAATTTAATGGATTAAATTGAAATATCAAATGAAATATTGAAATTATTAAATATAATTTTTTTTCATAAAATTCAATTTTTTTCTTCAATTTATCAATTTAATGGATTAAATTGAAATATCAAATAAATATAATTTTTTTTCATGAAATTTAAATTTTTTTAATATTCACTTTTTTCTTCAATTTATCAATATAATGTAATAAATTGAAATATCAAATAAAATATTGAAATTATTGAATATAATTTTTTTTCATGAAATTTAAATTTTTTTAATATTCACTTTTATCTTCAATTTATCAATATAATGTAATAAATTGAAATATCAAATAAAATATTGAAATTATTGAATTTAATTTTTTTTCATAAAATTTAATTTTTTTTTTCAATTTATCAATTTAATGGATTAAATTGAAATATCAAATGAAATATTGAAATTATTAAATATAATTTTTTTTCATAAAATTCAATTTTTTTCTTCAATTTATCAATTTAATGGATTAAATTGAAATATCAAATAAATATAATTTTTTTTCATGAAATTTAATTTTTTTTTAATATTCACTTTTTTCTTCAATTTATCAATATAATGTAATAAATTGAAATATCAAATAAAATATTGAAATTATTGAATTTAATTTTTTTTAATAAAATTAAATTTTTTTTTCAATTTATCAATTTAATGGATTAAATTGAAATATAAAATAAAATATTGAAATTATTGAATATAATTTTTTTTCAAAATATTCAATTTTTTTTCAATTTATCAATTTAACGGATTAAATTGAAATATCAAATAAAATATTGAAATTATTAAATATAATTTTTTTTCATAAAATTCAATTTTTTTCTTCAATTTATCAATTTAAGGGATTAAATTGAAATATCAAATAAATATAATTTTTTTTCATGAAATTTAATTTTTTTTTAATATTTACTTTTTATCCAATTTATCAATTAAATTAATTAAATTGAAATATCAAATAAAATATTGAAATTATTGAATATAATTTTTTTTCATGAAATTTAAATTTTTTTAATATTCACTTTTTTCTTCAATTTATCAATATAATGTAATAAATTGAAATATCAAATAAAATATTGAAATTATTGAATTTAATTTTTTTTCATAAAATTTAATTTTTTTTTTAATTTATCAATTTAATGGATTAAATTGAAATATAAAATAAAATATTGAAATAATTGAATATAATTTTTTTTCATAAAATTCTAATTTTTTTTCAATTTATCAATTTAACGGATTAAATTGAAAAATCAAATAAAATATTGAAATTATTGAATATAATTTTTTTTCATAAAATTCAAATTTTTTTTTAATATTCACTTTTTTCTTCAATTTATCAATATAATGTAATAAATTGAAATATCAAATAAAATATTGAAATTATTGAATATAATTTTTTTTCATGAAATTTAAATTTTTTTAATATTCACTTTTTTCTTCAATTTATCAATATAATGTAATAAATTGAAATATCAAATAAAATATTGAAATTATTGAATTTAATTTTTTTTCATAAAATTAAATTTTTTTTTCAATTTATCAATTTAATGGATTAAATTGAAATATAAAATAAAATATTGAAATTATTGAATATAATTTTTTTTCAAAATATTCAATTTTTTTTCAATTTATCAATTTAACGGATTAAATTGAAATATCAAATAAAATATTGAAATTATTAAATATAATTTTTTTTCATAAAATTCAATTTTTTTCTTCAATTTATCAATTTAAGGGATTAAATTGAAATATCAAATAAATATAATTTTTTTTCATGAAATTTAATTTTTTTTTAATATTCACTTTTTATCCAATTTATCAATTAAATTAATTAAATTGAAATATCAAATAAAATATTGAAATTATTGAATATAATTTTTTTTCATGAAATTTAAATTTTTTTAATATTCACTTTTTTCTTCAATTTATCAATATAATGTAATAAATTGAAATATCAAATAAAATATTGAAATTATTGAATTTAATTTTTTTTCATAAAATTTAATTTTTTTTTTAATTTATCAATTTAATGGATTAAATTGAAATATAAAATAAAATATTGAAATAATTGAATATAATTTTTTTTCATAAAATTCAAATTTTTTTTCAATTTATCAATTTAACGGATTAAATTGAAAAATCAAATAAAATATTGAAATTATTGAATATAATTTTTTTTCATAAAATTCAAATTTTTTTACAATTTGTCAATTAAATGGATTAAATTGAAATATCAAATAAAATATTGAAATTATTGAATATAATTTTTTTTCATAAAATTCAAATTTTTTTACAATTTGTCAATTAAATGGATTAAATTGAAATATCAAATAAAATATTGAAATTATTGAATATAATTTTTTTTCATGAAATTTAAATTTTTTTAATATTCACTTTTATCTTCAATTTATCAATATAATGTAATAAATTGAAATATCAAATAAAATATTGAAATTATTGAATTTAATTTTTTTTCATAAATTATAATTTTTTTTTCAATTTACCAATTTAATGAATTGAATTGAAATATCAAATAAAATATTGAAATAATTGAATATAATTTTTTTTCATGAAATTTAAATTTTTTTAATATTCACTTTTTTCTTCAATTTATCAATATAATGTAATAAATTGAAATATCAAATAAAATATTGAAATTATTGAATTTAATTTTTTTTCATAAAATTTAATTTTTTTTTTCAATTTATCAATTTAATGGATTAAATTGAAATATCAAATGAAATATTGAAATTATTAAATATAATTTTTTTTCATAAAATTCAATTTTTTTCTTCAATTTATCAATTTAATGGATTAAATTGAAATATCAAATAAATATAATTTTTTTTCATAAAATTTAATTTTTTTTTAATATTCACTTTTTTCTTCAATTTATCAATATAATGTAATAAATTGAAATATCAAATAAAATATTGAAATTATTGAATATAATTTTTTTTCATGAAATTTAAATTTTTTTAATATTCACTTTTTTCTTCAATTTATCAATATAATGTAATAAATTGAAATATCAAATAAAATATTGAAATTATTGAATATAATTTTTTTTCATGAAATTTAAATTTTTTTAATATTCACTTTTTTCTTCAATTTATCAATATAATGTAATAAATTGAAATATCAAATAAAATATTGAAATTATTGAATTTAATTTTTTTTCATAAAATTTAATTTTTTTTTTAATTTATCAATTTAATGGATTAAATTGAAATATAAAATAAAATATTGAAATAATTGAATATAATTTTTTTTCAAAATATTCAATTTTTTTTCAATTTATCAATTTAACGGATTAAATTGAAAAATCAATTAAAATATTGAAATTATTGAATATAATTTTTTTTCATACAATTCAAATTTTTTTACAATTTGTCAATTTAATGGATTAAATTGAAATATCAAATAAAATATTGAAATTATTGAATATAATTTTTTTTCATAAAATTCTAATTTTTTTTCAATTTATCAATTTAACGGATTAAATTGAAAAATCAAATAAAATATTGAAATTATTGAATATAATTTTTTTTCATAAAATTCAAATTTTTTTTTAATATTCACTTTTTTCTTCAATTTATCAATATAATGTAATAAATTGAAATATCAAATAAAATATTGAAATTATTGAATTTAATTTTTTTTCATAAATTATAATTTTTTTTTCAATTTACCAATTTAATGAATTAAATTGAAATATCAAATAAAATATTGAAATAATTGAATATAATTGTATATAATTTTTTTTCATAAATTTTAAAATTTCCACTTTTTTTCCAATTAATTAATTTAATGGATTAAATTGAAATATCAAATAAAATATTGAAATTATTGAATATAATTTTTTTTCATGAAATTTAAATTTTTTTAATATTCACTTTTTTCTTCAATTTATCAATATAATGTAATAAATTGAAATATCAAATAAAATATTGAAATTATTGAATTTAATTTTTTTTCATAAAATTTAATTTTTTTTTTCAATTTATCAATTTAATGGATTAAATTGAAATATAAAATAAAATATTGAAATAATTGAATATAATTTTTTTTCATAAAATTTAATTTTTTTTTTAATTTATCAATTTAATGGATTAAATTGAAATATAAAATAAAATATTGAAATATTTGAATATAATTTTTTTTCATAAAATTCAAATTTTTTTTCAATTTATCAATTTAACGGATTAAATTGAAAAATCAAATAAAATATTGAAATAATTGAATATAATTTTTTTTCATAAAATTCTAATTTTTTTTCAATTTATCAATTTAACGGATTAAATTGAAAAATCAAATAAAATATTGAAATTATTGAATATAATTTTTTTTCATAAAATTCAAATTTTTTTTTAATATTCACTTTTTTCTTCAATTTATCAATATAATGTAATAAATTGAAATATCAAATAAAATATTGAAATTATTGAATATAATTTTTTTTCATGAAATTTAAATTTTTTTAATATTCACTTTTTTCTTCAATTTATCAATATAATGTAATAAATTGAAATATCAAATAAAATATTGAAATTATTGAATTTAATTTTTTTTCATAAAATTAAATTTTTTTTTCAATTTATCAATTTAATGGATTAAATTGAAATATAAAATAAAATATTGAAATTATTGAATATAATTTTTTTTCAAAATATTCAATTTTTTTTCAATTTATCAATTTAACGGATTAAATTGAAATATCAAATAAAATATTGAAATTATTAAATATAATTTTTTTTCATAAAATTCAATTTTTTTCTTCAATTTATCAATTTAAGGGATTAAATTGAAATATCAAATAAATATAATTTTTTTTCATGAAATTTAATTTTTTTTTAATATTCACTTTTTATCCAATTTATCAATTAAATTAATTAAATTGAAATATCAAATAAAATATTGAAATTATTGAATATAATTTTTTTTCATGAAATTTAAATTTTTTTAATATTCACTTTTTTCTTCAATTTATCAATATAATGTAATAAATTGAAATATCAAATAAAATATTGAAATTATTGAATTTAATTTTTTTTCATAAAATTTAATTTTTTTTTTAATTTATCAATTTAATGGATTAAATTGAAATATAAAATAAAATATTGAAATAATTGAATATAATTTTTTTTCATAAAATTCAAATTTTTTTTCAATTTATCAATTTAACGGATTAAATTGAAAAATCAAATAAAATATTGAAATTATTGAATATAATTTTTTTTCATAAAATTCAAATTTTTTTACAATTTGTCAATTAAATGGATTAAATTGAAATATCAAATAAAATATTGAAATTATTGAATATAATTTTTTTTCATAAAATTCAAATTTTTTTACAATTTGTCAATTAAATGGATTAAATTGAAATATCAAATAAAATATTGAAATTATTGAATATAATTTTTTTTCATGAAATTTAAATTTTTTTAATATTCACTTTTATCTTCAATTTATCAATATAATGTAATAAATTGAAATATCAAATAAAATATTGAAATTATTGAATTTAATTTTTTTTCATAAATTATAATTTTTTTTTCAATTTACCAATTTAATGAATTGAATTGAAATATCAAATAAAATATTGAAATAATTGAATATAATTTTTTTTCATGAAATTTAAATTTTTTTAATATTCACTTTTTTCTTCAATTTATCAATATAATGTAATAAATTGAAATATCAAATAAAATATTGAAATTATTGAATTTAATTTTTTTTCATAAAATTTAATTTTTTTTTTCAATTTATCAATTTAATGGATTAAATTGAAATATCAAATGAAATATTGAAATTATTAAATATAATTTTTTTTCATAAAATTCAATTTTTTTCTTCAATTTATCAATTTAATGGATTAAATTGAAATATCAAATAAATATAATTTTTTTTCATGAAATTTAATTTTTTTTTAATATTCACTTTTTTCTTCAATTTATCAATATAATGTAATAAATTGAAATATCAAATAAAATATTGAAATTATTGAATATAATTTTTTTTCATGAAATTTAAATTTTTTTAATATTCACTTTTTTCTTCAATTTATCAATATAATGTAATAAATTGAAATATCAAATAAAATATTGAAATTATTGAATTTAATTTTTTTTCATAAAATTTAATTTTTTTTTTAATTTATCAATTTAATGGATTAAATTGAAATATAAAATAAAATATTGAAATAATTGAATATAATTTTTTTTCAAAATATTCAATTTTTTTTCAATTTATCAATTTAACGGATTAAATTGAAAAATCAATTAAAATATTGAAATTATTGAATATAATTTTTTTTCATACAATTCAAATTTTTTTACAATTTGTCAATTTAATGGATTAAATTGAAATATCAAATAAAATATTGAAATTATTGAATAAAATTTTTTTTCATAAAATTCAAATTTTTTTACAATTTGTCAATTAAATGGATTAAATTGAAATATCAAATAAAATATTGAAATTATTGAATATAATTTTTTTTCATGAAATTTAAATTTTTTTAATATTCACTTTTATCTTCAATTTATCAATATAATGTAATAAATTGAAATATCAAATAAAATATTGAAATTATTGAATTTAATTTTTTTTCATAAATTATAATTTTTTTTTCAATTTACCAATTTAATGAATTAAATTGAAATATCAAATAAAATATTGAAATAATTGAATATAATTGTATATAATTTTTTTTCATAAATTTTAAAATTTCCACTTTTTTTCCAATTAATTAATTTAATGGATTAAATTGAAATATCAAATAAAATATTGAAATTATTGAATATAATTTTTTTTCATGAAATTTAAATTTTTTTAATATTCACTTTTTTCTTCAATTTATCAATATAATGTAATAAATTGAAATATCAAATAAAATATTGAAATTATTTAATATAATTTTTTTTCATGAAATTTAAATTTTTTTAATATTCACTTTTTTCTTCAATTTATCAATATAATGTAATAAATTGAAATATCAAATAAAATATTGAAATTATTGAATTTAATTTTTTTTCATAAAATTCAATTTTTTTCTTCAATTTATCAATTTAATGGATTAAATTGAAATATAAAATAAAATATTGAAATAATTGAATATAATTTTTTTTCAAAATATTCAATTTTTTTTCAATTTATCAATTTAACGGATTAAATTGAAAAATCAAATAAAATATTGAAATTATTGAATATAATTTTTTTTCATAAAATTCAAATTTTTTTACAATTTGTCAATTAAATGGATTAAATTGAAATATCAAATAAAATATTGAAATTATTGAATATAATTTTTTTTCATGAAATTTAAATTTTTTTAATATTCACTTTTTTCTTCAATTTATCAATATAATGTAATAAATTGAAATATCAAATAAAATATTGAAATTATTGAATTTAATTTTTTTTCATAAAATTTAATTTTTTTTTTAATTTATCAATTTAATGGATTAAATTGAAATATAAAATAAAATATTGAAATAATTGAATATAATTTTTTTTCAAAATATTCAATTTTTTTTCAATTTATCAATTTAACGGATTAAATTGAAAAATCAAATAAAATATTG
>JASXSY010001385.1:0-185506 GCA_034509805.1 Sipha maydis
ATGCAAAATCATTTATTATATCTTCATAATTTAGTTGTTCTGAAAGTTCTTTTTCTATAGAAATTGTAGCAAGTCCAGTAAGTCTTTGTTGTGACATGGTACTTCGTAAATAAGTTTTAATAAGTTTTAATTTTGAGAATGTTCTCTCTGCTCCAGCTGATGTAAGCGGAATTGTCAACATAATTCGTAAGGCAATATTTAAGTTGGGAAATGCGTTCGTTTTTTTTATTTCAGAAAGTACTTGAAGTGGTGTAGTATTTTTATCAATTAAATGGCGGAAAATTAATATTTCTTCGTATAAATCATAACCATTTAAATCTTTTTTGTCATTATCTGACAAACGTATTTCCAAATCTTTGCAGCAATTCAAAATTTCTAAATCAGGGACATAACAAAGTTTTTCAACATCATACAAAAATCCAAAAACGTCATTAAATGTATTTATTTGATCGAATCGCTTTGTTATTGCACTTATTGCACCATCCACTATAACTAAGAAGTAATTACATTTAAATTCATCTTCTGTGTTTTGTATGACGTCATCGGCTCCTTCGTATCCAAACATTTGTTTTTTTTTTCGTAATCGTTGTATTTTAAAGACTGGTTCAATTTTTAACTTGTTTGCTAAATCACATGCTTCTCTTTTGGCCGCATTAAAACCATCATTTCTGTACTCGGTTAAGAATATTTGGAGAGCTTTAAGTAACTTTGTAGATGTATTTAAATTAGTTTGTGGATTTTGAAGTGATTTGCTAACAATATTTACTTCATTCAAAACGCTGTACCAAATACACAAACTAATTAAAAAATTGTAAGTACACATTTCTGCAGTTAATGAATTCGTTTCACTCGATATCATGGAATCATTAGTTGTTTCATTAATTTCATCTAAAGCATCTATGATTTCCTTAACCTGAAACCTAATCGCTTTAACACTTGAGTGGCGACTTTCCCACCTGGTTTCTGACCACTTTTTAACAGTCCATTGATGGCAATGTTTTTTAAAAATACCCCATCGAGCAGTCGATGCTGAAAATATAGTAAATATTCTTTCTATAGTCCCAAAAAAGTGCATAGCTCGTGCAGAGGTTTTAGCCGTATCTTTTAGAACTAGATTGAGGCTATGTGCCCAACAAGGCATAAACAAAGCTCGAGGGTTCTGATTTAAAATTCTACTTTGGACACCTTGATATTGACCAACCATATTGGCACCGTTATCGTAACCCTGTCCACGGCAGTCAGCTATATCAATATCATAATCTTTTAATTTTTTTAAAACTACATTCGAAAGATTTAACCCAGTAGAAGAACAAATATTTGTAAAATCTATAAAGAATTCCTTAATAGTAGGATTTGTAAATTCATCGTCTAAACTCATGTCTACAATTCTAATAACTAAAGAAAGTTGCTCTTGGCGGCTTATGTCTGGCGTACAATCCATAATAACGGCATAATATTTGGCAGATTTAATTTTTTGAATAATTTTTTTATTTATTTCGCTGGCCATTATCTCAATTAACTCATTTTGTATATCATGCCCTAGGTAATGAGTATGAGTTTTATGATCTCTTATTCTTTTCAAATGTTCAAAAATGAAAGGGTCAAATTTGGCAAACATTTCCATCAGACCTAGAAATTTGCCATTATTAGGTTGGTAAAGAATGTCCGTGTTACCTCTAAATGCGTCGTTATGCTTAGCCAAAAAATGTATTGCCGCTATAATACGCTTTAAGACTTCTCTCCAATGATTTTTTTCTTTTTCTAAGAGTATCTGATGGGCTTTATCAATAGTCTCTAATTTTCCTAATCTTTGCCTCAATTCTGACCAATCAATTGCACTTTTTATGTGAGCTTGAGAAATTTCATGCGTTTTCAATCTTTCAGATATATGTTTCCAGTCCCTTAAACCAACAGTAGCCAAAGAACTAATACGTAGATTCGTTGCGTGACTTGGAAAAAGTTTACAACAAAAACAATAGACGCGATCACTCGAAACACTATATACTAGCCACTGACGATCAATAAACTCACCATTAAGCTGCGTACACACGTTCAGTTTTTGTGTAAAACTTGACTGAACATGCCTGGCCGTTCAGGCAAGTCCTAACGTATGTATGCAAAAACTGAAGGCTCGTTCAGTCCTGGGCGCGGCATGAACTGAACTGGTTGTTCTTGATTTTTTGAATTGGCGCGAACGACCACGTGCATATATAAATTAATAATATATTGAAAACGATACGAATCGTGTGTAGTGAATCATGAGCTCCGACTTACCTGAACACACTTACTTTAAGTTAAGTTTGAACTGAAGACTGAACGTGTGTACGCAGCTTTAGATAATTTTCTAGAATACAAACTATTAGAAAATTGTCTTTCAGTTTTATCAATTGAGCTAATAGGATATTTTATGTTAATATTTCTTCTTGGTCCAAGTTTGACTAAATCAACTCTTAGGTAGGAATTTATAGAATCTGGCCAGTTATAAGGGTCTGATAAGTCTATGTCTTTAACAACATTTAAAATAGTTGTTGAATCTAGATTATGCGATATTGGCTTTTCACTTTTTTCACTTGAAGGTGGTAAAGCAATATCTAAATTTTCATTAAAAACATTTTCTACGACGGACTGTGGTTTAGATTGGTCTTGTTTATTTAATATTTGTTCATTATTAGAATTAGAAGTACTACTAGACTGTGGTAATTGAAGAAATCGCGACATTGACCCTCGTTGTTTTTTTATAAATTCTTCTTTTTTTTGTTTTTTAATTCTTTTTTGGTGCCCAGAGGGATAGGAACGAAATTTATCGCGATCGTGACTGTCCATAGTAGATTGGATAAATAACTAAAAATAACGAAATTATTTTACTGATTGCTAAATATCGATTATTTATATAATTATATATTTATATGTGAACATCTATATATTTATTATGACTACATAAGATACCAGAAATATCAAATTTACCGTAAAATTAAAACCAGTCTTGTAGTTAAGACTTACAGATCAAGCCGATTTAATATTATTTCAACGAAAACAATAGTATTTTTAATGATGCCAAATTGTTGTGAAAAATAATTAATAATGTGAATTTTGTGGTATTTAAATACAAGTATTTATATTATGCTAAAAATACTCTTAAAAAGTATTCAGAATGTTTAAAAAATACATTAAAAACATTGTATTTAGAATAGGTACCAAAAAATACTTCAAAAAGTATTTTAATACTCGTATTCAAATACTTGTATTCGAATACTTTACAAGACTGATTATAACAAATAAATTATAAAATTACTTACTTAAGATAAAAAGAGCTACGTTGAAATATATATGAATTTCTCTAATAGCAGTCCGCACTCCTGCTTCGCTATCTTCAAAATGAAGAATTAAAAATATAAAATAAATATGTTCTAATGTTCTAATATGTTATATGAAACAAAAATTATACGTCGTCGCCCGTCGGCTGTCACTCGAATTTTCCTGGGAATCCGATAACAAATCTACCCGTATCACTGTTTAATCTTTATCGAATATTTTACGTATTTTATTTATATCTCTCGTAGAAAGTAGGCAACTATTGGTATATATATATATATATATATATACATGTACATATTATTAGCTACATCAAATGCGATAAGCCAATAACGACGATACAACCGTCGAGCATTTTAGTTTTAACAATCATTATAAACAACAAAAATAATTCGGTAGAACGTAGAAATCAACTTAAATTTAATGTGATACATGGGTATTTTGGGTAATATATTTTTTTTGTTAGTATAATAGTATATGTTGGGTATACAAAGCCTCATGATCAAAAATTAACTTAATTTATGTTTTTTTGGTTTCATTCAGGTGGGAGCACTATAAATATCGGGGCCCCGGTGGGGCCCCAAAATCGCGGGGCCCGGGGCACGTGCCCCGCTCGCCCCGACGATTGCTCCGGCACTGGGTATAATATGGCCAGACGAAGTAAAACACGAAAATGTTTTATTGTTCGTCAGCGACGCAGCTCCATACATGGTTAAATATAAAAGCTCTGTATTCAAAAATGGAACACGTCACATGCATAGCACACGGTCTACACAGGGTAGCTGAAGAAGTGCGAGAGCATTTTCCTAAAGTGGATGCATTGATATTAAATGTAAAGAAATTTTTTTTTAAAAACATCTTTTAAAGTTCTAAAATTTAAAAGTGTGTGCCCAACTATTTCTTTACCACTTCAACCAATACTGACACGTTGGGGTACTTGGTTAGAAGCTTCGGTATACTACTGTGAATATTTTCAATTTATTAAAACAGTTATTGATGGATTTGAAGATAACGATGCAATAGCTCTCAAAAAAGCTCAACATTTAATGGCAGACAAAGAAATTGAAGCCAACTTGACATTCATAAAAGCCAACCGTGGAAATATACCAAGCTGTACAACACGCCTTGAAGCATCAGGTATACCTCTAGTTGAGGCAATTGATATCGTAAATAATGTCAAAACTTGTATTTTAAATAATACTAGCAGATATGGAGAAGCAATAAACAAAAAATTAGAAATTGTTTTTAATAAAAATAATGGTTATACTGTAATGGAAACGATTTCAAGTATTTTAGAAGGCAACAAAACCGCTCTAAAAAACATACCAGGAAAATTAACACCAGATGATATTTGTCACTTTAAATATGCTTCTATAACATCTGTGGACGTCGAAAGGAGTTTTTCAACATATAAAAATTTTCTTTCGGACAATAGAAGATCGTTGGTGTTTGTAAATATTAAACAATATATTATTGTTCAATGCAATGCTCAACATTTTATAGGTAAAATAGCTTAACATGGAATTTAACTAATCTAAAGTGTATATTTTGGTTTGCTTAGAATGAACAATACTGCTTCCAATCAAACAATCAAATACAACCCTTCAGTCAAATCCATCGTCGCTAGTCGCAAGTTAAATTTTTTGTTTTTCAGTTGTTTTTTTTTTAATACAATTTAAATATTATAAATTACCAATAAAACAATAATTTAATAAAAATTTAAATCCTTTTTTAAGGGCATTTTCCTGGTAAAATGTATTTTTTAAAGGCATTTTTAGCTATTTTTTAGAGCATTTTTCAATGATTTTTAGTGCATTAAAAATCCGGGTCCTACTGATCATTAAAAATGAACAAAAGTAGAAACAGTTTCTACTTGACTGAAGCCTAATTTTCATGGTTCAGTCATAATGAATAAGTGTTCACATGTTCATAACTTGTTCAGTTTTCATGTATCAGTCATAATAAATGTTTTGACTGACACGTGTGAACCCGGCTTTAGAATTGTTGTTAACCACTGCAGTTATGTTAAACGTATAAACGATAAAAAAATAATATGATTATTATATTTATTTTCATTCTCCCTCCTCCAACATTCTTCTAGCACTAAAATGGAGGGCGAAATTTTATAAGTGTCCCGGGGCCTAGATTCTAAATTCAGCCCTGTGTATACATGTATATAAAATGTTTTTAATAAAAATGAAATTTCATTATAGGCGCGGATTTAGGGTCATACCCTCCTACTGCATATGTCACTGATAAGTAAGATTTTATTAAAATTCTAAAATAAAAGATTGGTACTTTTTTTTGAAAATTTGCCTCCTAGTCTCCTAATTTGAACAATTTTAAATTATTACTTATTTGATTAACATCTGAAAATAGTTACATTTAATTAACTAAAGCAATAATGAATTTATTTTTAAATTATTCTATACATAAATAATTAAATACAATCAATACGATTTTAATAATATTGTAATTAGTATACATAACTGATTTCTCTATAATTTTTATGCTTTTCACAATAATTTTTATTTTGTAAAAACATTTAAATTAAATCAATACTTAAAAAAATAATTATTTTTTATTTCACCTGCAGATGAGTCCGAATAAATATTTTGGAATTTATTAATATGATTGATTTCTCCAAGACTAATTAAACTTTCTACATCGCTTTGAACATCTTGAGTGGATTGTTTTGACACCTAGACATATAGTTAACGTGATATTGTACAATAAATCATTTAAAGTTAAACACTGATCACCATGAATTATTTTTAGTTAAAAATTACTGTTTATTATCACATACACCCATAGTGCCCAGAAATTTCAAACAAAAAATTCATATTCATTATTTAATAAAACAATAAATCGTAAAAAATTGTACTTATTTAGAAATAAACATAATATACATTTATAAGTTAATAGTTGAGTACTTATAAATTATACTTCTTAAATGATATTATGTTTAATTCATAGTTTAAAATATACTTGTTTCAGAAAAAATTAATGGAATAACAACTGTAATTCAGCCTTAAGACAGATGGAAATATCTGAACGAAAAAGCTGTACATATAAATATGTATGGTTACCGTACTTATAATAAAAATACATTCAAAATAAAAGTTTAAGTATTCTTTGTTAATACCGTAGAAGAAATAATTGAAGCAGTACTAGTAGTAGAATCTTCTGTTATTTCTTTGTCTAAAGTAGTAGATACATCGGATTGTTGATTACTGTTGGTTGGGAAAGGTGTGAATAATAAAGAATTTAAATGCAACTCTTCACACTCTTCATTATTTGATGATAACTGTGTAAAATCCTTAGTTTGGCTGGTGACTAATGGATGTCCAATATTTTTGATATTGCTTAACAAGTTTTCATTTTCTTCATGGTTGGTTAACAGATTACATCCTTTAAATTAATCAATTCAACATACATTTTAAACAATTCAGATTTAAAATTTAAATGGTTTTAAAAACGTACTCATTATTTCTATTTCATTATTGGTAATACAAGAATCTGTATCTTCTCCAACATTTATTTTCAAATTATTATCAACTTCCCAGTTATTTTCATTAGTTGTAAAATTATTTTTCTGTTTAAAATGTATATAATTTAGTATTTATTGTAAGCTCATACATACTTTTGTGTATTATTAATTAACTTTTCCAAAAATTATACCTGATCAGTATTTAAATATTCTTCAAATGGCATAAGTTGTGTTTTTAATTTTAAGCTTAAATTGTTTGGTAGATGTTTATGTGATATCATATCATATTCTCCCAATGATGTGGTCTTACTTTGATTTACATTTTGAGATTCTAGTTGATATTCCTAAAAAAATATTAATATAATATAGGTTGGTTCTAATCGAATTTTTTAAAACATACAATTATATGTATAAAATTAATATTATTAAAATAATACCAAATAAATGTAAAATAAGTATTTTTTATATTGTGTTCATCAATAATATTAACTTAAACCATAAACTAGTGGTCGGCAACACAAGCCATCATGTCCACACTTCTCTTTTATAGAACCCGCATTAAATTTCAAAACTAGGAAATTTCATTGATTATCATATCAATTTTTCTCATTATCTGGCCCGTCAACTCTTTTTAATTTGTGAATGTGGTTGAAGGGCCCAAAAAGGTGGTTGAATACTTCCATAGACTATATAAATTATACACCATTAATTAAGAGTTCTGGATTTTCTAATATGTACTAAGATTTTAGATAATATTAAGTATTATTTTAGAATTAATCATGATGTAAACATAATAAATAATTAATGAAAGGATTGATAAATTACAATTTTATAATACTGAATTATTAATTAATATATATTTTCTGTACATGTGTTAAAAATCAATACAAATTCCATAATTATTCTCAATACCTTTTTCCCTTAAATCTAAAAAAAAAGTCATATGTTGCACTAATCGCTATTGGTTCATTATAACTATTGATTTATAAAGCTATATAGATTAGTGTATGAATGTTTGTCGATTTTGCAATTAAGTGTACATTTGATGAAGGGTGGTAAATTATAAGGAGCTTATTATTTTTTAAATTATTATTTATTATGTTTTTTTTCGTCGTGTATTTATTTCTCTTTTGATAGAGAATTAAGATTCTCTAATTCAAATTTACATTTATAAATACAACTAAATAGTAGCTTATAAATTATATTAAGAAAAAATTAAAATATCGATAAAAAAAACTAAATAGTATGTTTGAGATTATTAAATAAGTGTTGCAAACAATACAAATAATAAAAGAACAACATAGTTTTTATTAAAATTAATTCATAATCTACTATGTCTTGCAGTTTTTTTACCGAATCTGAAAAATAATTGGTCTAACGACCTAATTCATAAGAAGCCATAATTACATATAACTTAATTAATAAATTCGAATACAAAGTATTGTTGATTATCTAATAAGATAAAACTAGACGATATTATAAATAAATAAAATATTATAATAATAATAATTATAATTATTGATTTAAAGCAAATTCGTCGATAAAAATATATTACTAAGTTTATAATATATAATTATATCAATTTTTAGTACTTATAAAATGGGGGAAAATGTTCGTACATTAATATTCATCCAAAATGTTATAGTATTTAGTATAATCTTACAATATGTGGCTCGGAAATGTGATTCATTACACTACAATTGCTGGCGTCAGTGATTTTTCTGAATTTTTGCTGGCCATCTAATAATTTACATTTTTCATAAACCGATACTAAATGACATTATATAGTGATTAATTTATTAATTATTGGTTGATGTTGAGTTAATACCATGTGTTGAATATCAGTCGACTAACGTATCTTCATGTTTACAAATTGACAACTACCACTATAGTGACTGACTCATGTAATCACGTTATCAAAAAATATTTGTGGAATTGAATTTACTACGTAGTAATTTTTTTCATGTTTTCACATAGAATGTTATTTATTTGCTTTGATCATTTATCATACATATTTCAATAATATTTAAGAATATTTTAATAATATTACGAAACCGTAAGTAAAATGTTCTAATCAGCAAAAAATTAAAAATAATTTACTCACATATTTATAAAAGATAAATAGACCATGTGAATCGATTTATAATGAGAAGATGATAGCGTGTCTATTATAATAGTAAGAATCCGAGATAAAACCCTTTGCTATAAAGAAATCACCAAAAACCCAGTAGGTCAGTATTAACCGTCCCTTCTAGCTTCTTAAATAAATAATCTTTTACAGAAAGCGTTGTTCGTGTAAAACGGTCAAATAGTTAATATTTTTTTTTTTCGTATTCACCAATAGTAGTATTTTATTCATGTATAAGATGCCTCTTTTGTATTTTTGAATTTTTGAAGTTTATGTACGATGTTCCTATTTGTTCAATGTATGTTTTCCATTGTAAATGTATAATCCAATTACGATGTTGGATTATAATTTTGGCAATATATCTTAAACATTTTTCAATAGTGAATTTGAAACGATCACATTTTGGTGTAATTTTTACAAGTAAATATAGGACACTGGAAACTAATAACTATCAACCGTTAATACTAATTATTAACTAGGTAAGTCACCATATCAAGTCTCCTATTAATACTTAAAATTTAAATTAATTAGTTATCTCTACCCGCAATGTACACTAACACTAGCGCATACATGTACAGTTTATATTATATATATATATATATATATATATATATATATATATATATATATATATATATATATATATATATATATATATATATGTATTACTTTGAGTTCAGGAGTGTTATTTTTATAGATCACCGCAGTTTGGGTAGTTAAGTTATTGCATTTATTCGGGCTTTGGTTTATATAACCCGTTGAAAGTAATATCTGAGAATTAAATTCCTTAAACATAGTTGAATTTTTGAACCTGTAAAAATTTATTAATATTATATTCGTCAGTGAAATTATTTTACAATAACTTATACTATACATTTTTGGACTTGATAAATTCTTTGAACAGTTGTGTAATAATTCTCCAACACTAACGTGTTTGTCTGAATAAATATCTGTAAAAAAATTACGAAAATTATTATTTATTCCTAATCGTATACTTACGTTATATATTTTGTTTACTTTTTGTGTTTATTGTATTAATTGGATAATCGTCATTCTTTATGTTTTGGACATCTTTTTTTATACTACCGAATTCATTTAAATTATTTGAAAGTTCTGGACATTCAATCGACGGATTCATAATCAAAATTGAGTTTTTAATTTTATCTATTCTTTTTAATACTTGATGAGCATTCTTTTCAATTTCTGCGGCCAACTGCTCAAATGAAATCCCTGTAAAATACAGTTTCACTCCATTCAAAATAAAATAACAAAATACTAATAGTTATCAGTGACTGCGTGAACGGAGTTAATTTGACGCGGCTGCGTCACAAAAATAAAAATGGTGGGTGTTAAAAAGTTGACGTTTGTAGTTGAGTAGAAGTTAAGAAATAGTTTTAACGTAATCGATTGAATATAAATTAAATTCACAATAATCAATGGCGCAAAAGTGCCGATAGATGAGATGTTGAGAACTGTCGACTGCGTCATTAAAATTATAAATTCATGCCACCATTGATAATAATTATAATTATACGAGTAAGTACCATAATCAACGTTTTCGAGTAAATTTTTAGCTATTTCCAATAATTTATTTTTGATGACAGTTTTACTAAAACCAACCATACTATGTTCATCAATAAAATTTTCTAATTCATTTAAATTGTCAAACTCCAAGTGCTTTGTTTCTTTCAACTTAGTCATGATTTCCTGTAACTGACAGATTAATTGATCGTCTAGAGAACCTTTTGATGTGTCATCCAACATTTCGCAAAGAACTTTATGTATCTCTTTACGAGCTTCTACTTTATCATTAGTTATTTGTGGTTGAATCAAAGATTGGCATTTACAAGGCTTTTCTGGTTCTGATTCATATGTGAATTCATGATAAGCCACATTTGATTTACAATTACTAAATACAATAATGAAAAAATTGAATTACATTAAATAAAATAATTGTATACAAATTTATATTGATATCATTTTTACCATAAGGATTTATTACGATCGGAAACAATTTGAATATCGGCTAATTTTTGAGTAATAAAGTCAGGTTTTACATCAATACAAGGATTTTGTAGGATTGTTAAATTTTTGAATTTACAATCGTTAATTTCGTTTTCATCGGAAACAACTGTAGAGTTGACATTTATATTCACTCCAGCGATATTAATTTTTCCTTCTTCTTTTTCTATTAATTTAGGCAATACAGAAGACGTATAGCTCGGTTGGTGTAGAGAACCGTTTGCTTTAGGTACATTTTTCGGAGATTCTGTTAAATTTACATGTTTCTTTTGATTTATGGACTTGGGTGGGAAAAATGATTTTGATTGTTTATTGTTCTCACTAAAAAGTTCACTCTAAAATATAATATAAAATGTATTATTTAAATAACCAACAATAAAAATACCAAAAATTATTTTAAACTAAGATTTTACCGAAATTTTTGTATTACTAGTTTCAAATGTTTGTTTAGTTTTTAATGGAACATCTTCATATCTATACATAGAAATCAAATATTATTCTAAAATTGTATATTTATTAAAAAAATACAATACCCATATCTACCTTTACAATTTTTTAATTTGAGACAAAATATTGAAAGAAATTAGATAAATATAAGAATTAAGTTTCGTACTTAAAATGTATACTATATACACTATAAATATACTTAGATTAATTAATCAATTTTAATGAGTAAGTTGAATTAGAAAATAAGCAATAATACATAACATCCTCACTTCGACCACATGACTGCTCACCATCCGTCCTGAACAATTTCATCATACCACATTTCTCGATGTAAAATCTCGATCCCATACTAGGTAGAAAACTTACATGGAGTCTTCACTTCAAGGACAATCAAAAAAAGTTAAATAGTAGACTTCACCTACTAACGTTTTTATTCAGATCTAATTAACACTCAAAACAAATTTCTTGTTTACAAACATTTTCTCCATCTATATCCATCCATATGAACCTATGACATCATTTTCCGGGACCCGGCCAAAAAGTCAAATATACGAACAGCTCAAGCCTTCTAGTCTATTTGTCGGTATATCATCACAAAATCTCCATGGTAAGTAGTGAACAAACGATCCTATACGATGATTTCCAAATCAAAACCATTCATGATATAACTATTTTTGTCTAGAAAAGGTTCTACGGGAAACTAATTTTGAATTACAATCACCTCATCACAGAATAGGCTTCAAAGACATTTTTTGGCAACCTTACAAGACACCTCAAAAGCAATTGGAAATCTATTTATCTTATAAACATGGTTGTACCTAAAGTATATAATACATTCAATTAATTGTAACTTTACAGCTAGTCTCCTTCAAGTCATTCATAGCTTGTATTATAATTCTTTATAAAATGTACTTATTATACGAGTATTTAATATACGGATTGTAAATTATGAATAAATGCCATTCTGCTTAAAAAAAAAACTTAGAAAAAAATATATAATATGCATTTAAATGGGAAATATTATTCTTTATAATTAAAAAATATTAATTTTATTATAAAAACACAAAATTGTTTTAGTTTCAAAACAAAAGTACAGATTATTAAAGATTTAGGAATCAAATTGGGCAACATATGAAAATGTTAGCAAGATGATTAATTTGATCCAATGGATACAAGTTATACTCGGATACAACTGTTTTTATTGGACTAATCATATTAATCGTTAAAGCGTATAGTAACATAATTGGCAAAAGTCGAATGATTCAAATTCACACTGAAAGATCAATAATTCAAATCCGATAATAATTTTATTGAAAATATATAATATTTTATTTAAATTTTTATATAATTTCAATATTTATGTTTTATTTCATCTAACCTAACCTAATTTAATCTAAAAAAAAATATAATAATAATAAGAATGTATAGAAAATAGAAAAACAGTATATGTTATATAAATTAACAACTTTCCTTCAAATTGTGTGATATTCATAAGAATCGAATGAAAACGATTTTTTCAAAAAAAGGTTCTGGTACTTTAAAATTTGTACTAAAAGTTCATAAATGGGGTACATTATTTTAGCCCAGATTCTAGATCTATAAAATCAGTTATTTTCGGTTTCATTCCAGTCTCTGATTTAAATACACTTAATAATATATATTAGTAAATTATGTATATTAGGTTTTTCTATCTGCTTTTTCTAATTTTATATTTCTCAAATAAAAATAAACGTATAATTAATTTGAAAAGTACAAAACAACCTTTTAATTCTGTCATAGGTAATATCTGCAGACCGACACCTTGGCAATACTTTTTCACTCAGTCTTTTTAAATGCCAATCCGTATCCCTAACTGTCTTTTTTGCTTGGTTCAACAACGTTGATGTTTTCAGAAAGTCTTCCTTTACCAATGCCTTATCATTTTTTTCATTTTTTGCGCCACATTCGTATCCCTAGAAAATAAGCCATAATGTAGTAGTAATTTAAAACTATCGATTCCATGTCAATGTTTTCAACTTATTATTGGATATATTATTGTTGTGTACCATAACTTTTGAAAACATATCGAATGGATCAGGCATGGCGGTAATAGTAGATATTTCATTTGGAGAATTCGGTTTTCGGCATTCATCACTGAAATCACAAAAACAATAGCATTATAAAATGTACCAAACATGTAAAAACAATTTAATTTTAAATCTTAATTGTGAATTATAGAATTACGCAAAAAGAAAGAAAAGTATTTAATACAACAACTGTTTGATAGGCAGAATTGTATTTATGAGTTCAGAGCTATGCATGTGCAATGTACCTACTCTTACAGCACACACTGGTTATTTATAATGGGCAAAATATTTTAGCGAACCTATAAATATCCGGGGACTAATTTAACGTGAGTATTTTTAAAACTGTACCATAAAATGTGTACGTTTCCACACGCTTGACGTCATCATAATACGTGCTACGGCGGACGCGGTAAGAGCCAAAACGAATTCATTACAGTTTTTATATTATAGGTCAACGCGTAGAATGTTGGAATAAAAGTAAAAATAAAACAATCTCACATATCATTAAACGTGCGTTGAACGCGCGTCCGTCGAGGTGGGTGGGGGGGGGGAACGAAAAATATAAACGAAGTACCTAAAACAAATCATCGGCATATAGGTAGTTAATAACGACAGAAACGTTATGTGTAAACAATAGAAACCATTAAGCTCGTTGTCTCGTGAAGGTCGTGTGACGTATATTAAGATTACACACAAATACACATTTTGGAGTTTCGCAAAACACACGCGAGCGCGCGCGCGCACACACCCACACGCAAGACCAATGAACTCGCAATGCAACGCGTCCGGGCTTGACCTCCAACCAGAAGGCCTCTCTCGGTCGATCAATACGTTGTACGCGCGCACCCGGCGCCCGCGTTTTCTCAACAGCTCGGATTATACAACGGTGACGTCACTTGCCCGCGAAATTGCCCGTCCTTCCCGTTTCGACGCGGCAATTATTTATGTTTCGTGGGCGCACACACGGCGTTCGCGCACGGTGTTCTCGGGGTCCCGCCGGACGGGCGGTGATGCGTTACAATTGTAGTATGCATCATATTACCGTGCGGATCGCGCGACGGCGATAAATCATGTCGCTTTGTAATCCTAATGCGAAAACGTCAAGTTGAACGGCCGAAAACGAGCAGTTCGCGTATCACCGCGCGCACACGACGTACACCGTGTTCGTTGGATGAAACGTTATTTTCGGTAAACGTGGCGTGTACCATCCGACGCATCGTAACTTTACGCAGACGCGTAAGAGCCGATGTACGAAAACGTGGACGTAACGGAATAAAAACGAAAATATGATTTATCACGATCGTTTAGAGCGCGTGTACAGCCATACGGAAACACTTCAATAATAATGCGACGACGTGCTAAATACATTCAGTGTTTACATTGAACAAAAATCAACTGTACGGCAGTCGAAAGGTTAACGGATTTTGTTACAAGGCGAGCTGTTTATGCAATTTCGGTGCACTCGTGTATCGAATATCATTGTGCTAGCATATTATATTGATTACGTTTTCCGAACGGTGAATAATACGACGGTCGCCGGGAATGGTTCCCATCGTAATAATTTAAAACTGATGAATTACAAAAATTCAAGTATACGGAATGCAATTTATAACACAGTGTTATGTAATTATCCAAGACGATTTTGTAATGTTACTTTTTTTTGGAGTACGTCGAACAATTACTGAAACACCATAATAATTCATTCATTTTGATAATCAACGTATCACACGAATGCATTGCGTGACCAAATATCAAGTCAATTTTCCACGTTTTCCTAGAGAACACATCATTTAATTTGGCACACTTTATTTTGGAAATAATCTATTTAATTTGTCGAATGTCTTTGAAAACACTCAGGTTGTAATGTTAAACCAGTTAGTAAATTATACCGATCTCAAAACATTTTCATACTCAGATAATTTTAATATTAAGAATATAAAAACTCGAATATAAAAAATATCTTAATTCAATCAAACGCTTACGATGTTGTCAATAAAAATATATGTGATGTCACTCAAATAACATAATATACTCTAAAGTAGAAATTATAGCTATTGTAATACATACCTTCACATTGTATGATTACAATATTCGAATGAAAAATAATTTCGTTAGACTGTTTGTATAATATTAAACTTAACAGTTAATAATACATGTTCACTGTCGGCACGTAATATATAATACGAATATTATGTTTTAATTTCACAATTGGTCCGTAATCGTACACGTTTGTCACACAAAATGAACCTTAATTACAATACGACTTAGACGAATGTTTAAAACGTGTGTGACTACCATATGTATGTTTCGTAATAATTATACATCAAATATTCATTGTTTACAGATATAATAAAGGCACATTGCATCGGTTCTCAACCTCTGTGTATAGGCAACCCAAAACGCATATCCAATTTTTCATGTGATTCTTTTAAAAACTATGTTCAAAGTGGACAACCTTACTCCGTGACCTGAACTTTTTCAATTATCGTAGCTAAAATATAAAATTACTATTCTTCTGTTTTAAAAGTAAAATATTAAATATAAGTACATAATATTATTAGTAGATACACGAATGTTATAATAACTATTACTAATGCCGGTTCTTGCATATATACGATTAAATTCCACGCAGAATACCAATTTTAGTGAACAACTTATCAAATTCAAACGTATCCATGAATGTTGACTGACAAAATGGTTATATTTTTATCTTTGGAACACCAAAATTATGAATTCATCAATTTATTTATCAAGGAAAATAGTTTACGAAAATAATCAACTATCTAAATATTTCAATATAAATTGAAAAGTATCAAATCATCAATATCGGCGATAAGTTGGGTGCACCCAACTCTTCAGAGTCCCGATCACAATGGATGTGCCGACGAATCGCATGTCTAGTAAGAACACTAATCACGCCACTCGTGCAATAAAATAGTTCCGTCCGAGTGGTTGCACTCGCCTCGAGCACGCACTTCACCGCACTGGTAAACTGCTCGGACGACGCGGGGTTCGTGGTTTTCCGTGTACAACACAATTTCATTTCGGTAATCACGCCGCCGGCCGCGACATACGTTTTCAAACTCGTGCTGGGTGTTCGCGTGCAGCCACCCGTTGCCGTCTCGTTGTGGTGCGTACATGTACACTGACGCGCTGCCGGTTTTCGGGTGTTTTCCTGCTTTCCCGCCCGGCCGTGTTCGCGCGAATATCGAAAATGTGTGTTTGGTCGAGAAACAACACGGCGGCGGTGGCGGCGGAAACGTGTTCGATCGTACGTACTACACGCCGCCACGTTATTGTCTGGGAGGTGTATGGAGGAGGGGTGTGTGGCCCGGGACACTCGCCTCCGAGATGACGGCAGCCGTATTTGCGTGAAAACCGTGTTTCGACGCCTGGAGCAGCACGTCGCGCATCGTATTGATCTTGCGTGGCCACCGCCGAGACGACAACGAGATCGGCCGCCGCCGCCGCGGTGCGCGTGAGTTGCCGAAGGGGTGGCGGCGGCGGCAAGGCCCGAGACAAAAGCGCGTATTTTCCCACTTGTTAAAGTGTAATATCTATTGTTTCAACAGACTTTCGGCAAATTCGACTGTACCGACGATCACGGACGAGTCGTACACAACATCGTTATGCTCAATAGTGATTATTCAATAAACCGCGATTAAGGTAGCAATACTTCTGCAACCTATATGCCCATGATTCAGTAGTTCAGTATAACAATTGCACAATTCTTCCCAATATCCGATGATTAGGAGTACTACAATTACTTCCCCCCCACCACTGGTGGGGAAAACACATAAACCTGACGTGTGCTATTTTTATTTTATAATTTCAAAACAAAATTATGAATACAATGCGTTTTGTAAAGTTAACATGAAAAACCGAATGCAAGATCCTCACACTGTTGACCGCGATTATTTGAAATAATTACTCCTCACATATTTGTGTTTCGTTTTAGTATAATTAGTACTAGTACTATTTTAGTGTTAGCAGAAGCGTAGCTAAAAAAATATGTTGAGGGAGTTTTAAATTTTAAATTTTCTCCTATATAAGTACCAACTATTTAACTTTGATAATTAGATTAAACATAAGTTGAAGTATCAAATGTGTAATTATTAAGTTTATTGAAATCGTGAGAATAATTTAATGATGACATAGTATAACATTATATCTTACAAATATTTTATTATTTTAATTTATGTATATTTTACAAAAAAGGACATTACGGGAGAGGGGGAGCTTATAACCCGTTAACTCACCCTGGCTACACCACTAGTTGGGAATGCTAATTTATGATTTAGATCGATTAAATGTGGATGGTAATGACAAAAAATCACACCCATTGACCTGCAGGTTTGCGAATTTTTATTATTTTTCTAAAAATCGTTTCATATTATTTCAACTTGGTTTTCGACATGAACACTGAATTCCCAACTCTCTCTCTCAAATTTCCACTGTATAAAACGATTATTATCATATGTACATGGTTTTGATTTTTAGTCACGTAAATCACAGTTCACTTGGAGTCAGCAAATTTTGATCCACAGTCTAAGGACGATATTAGCACGTTTTACCGTGGCGGTCGTGTTATTTTGTTTAAAACCCGTACTGCAATTAAAACCCAAGTAAATGTTTGTTCTTTATTCTTATTACATTAACACGTATAAATTGAATATTTAAATGGAACGTTGTTATTGCATATCAAATAAACCGCTCCGCGAAACTAAACACGCAATTGGTTTTTGAAGAGTTTGGGAAAAACCATACGTCATCGAAAAATCGGAGTTACGGACCGGTTGGCCATCGCCTTGGCAATGCTTCGCAAAAACGTGTTGATATTATTTAACACATTTATATAAGTACGAAGTGTTGTATTGATTCGATACAAGCAGTACACATGGCTTCATAGCAGTTTGTTGATTCGAAATTTCGGTGAACACGTAGGTAGGTGTATACGACGCACATGTTTTTTGTTTATACATCGTATACACACGATTCGCAAACACAGATAACTGTGGTGTTTATACAAAAAAAACAACACCGAAAATCACATTTCCTGCGCGTTATCGATACAGGAAAATGTTGTTTTAACGCAAACGCACACGAATTCATCTGATTAATAGAACCCCGTGAAACGCGTGCGACGGCCGCCGTTTTGCGAAAAATATGATTGGCGGCGACCGTGTGCGATATTGTTGTTCGGCAAAGCGCGATAGTGCTGTAGCGTTGAGTGTGCCTACGGCCTACAGGAGCTGTAGCCGAGGGTTTCACTCCGTAACGGCCGAAGTTCAACGCCGAAGGGAACCGCCGCCGCAGTTGTATACGGTATGCATCGGGTCTGTCCGCGGAGCGCCCATTGCCGAGTCTGTTTGTCTTTATCTCTATAATTAAAGAAACGTCTATTTCCGTCCAAAAGGGTCCGCCAAGAATTTCGAGGGAAAAATCGAAATACCGCACCTTTAAATTGTGTGTATATATGTATAGGAACACATACGTATAGTGTACAACGTACACGCGCGCGCGCGTGCACACACACACACGTACGAGAATATATAATGTATTTATAAAAAGGAATCTCGGGGCTTGTAGCCAAAACTCTGACAGTGACGTAATCCGACAAACAGCCAGACGACGATTTGATCCGCCGTCGATCCTGCGCAGAGCAGCACGCCCAACGCCGCCGTACGCGCAATCGTGGTCGCCACGAGGTAATAAATATTTAACGGGTCTGTAAACCTTACACGACAGCGTATTACTGTATAGTTATCACTGCGCGCACGTCTACAGAATGTGCAGTGGAAAATTCTAATACGTGTATTGGTCTATACACTTTCGGTTATTCAGTTCGTCCGACGAGCTAAACTAAATTATTTAAAACACTGTGTGATATGCAATTTGTCGTAATATATTATACGAGACAGTTAAAGTTTTTATAACGTGCCTGCGTATTTCAAATTCTGACCGAAGTCGCAATAATGTTCGTATAACTTCGGTTTTGTTTTGTCAATGACCAAACTGTCGATATTAATATACGTGACAAAGTATAATTATGTATAACATGCATTTAGTGTCGCGATAAGGTGAAGTGCTGTCTGGGTCAAAAATATTTTCACGCTGCACCAGGCAAAAAATGAATATTATGCATACATCGCAAATTCGCATACCGCAACCAACAATGTCCTATACATTTTGTCACCGAAAGCAATGTAGTTCTTTTTAACCTTCTTTAAACGATGTCTGTCGGTAATAAATAATATTATTACCAAACATATGTGTACGGCATAGGTTGTATACGCTTTGTATACTCGAAGATAAATTTATACGGAGGAGAATCGTGGTGAGATAAAACATTACTGCCGGGTCCGGATTATGTACTCTCATATACCTACACGAAATGTTGATAATCAATGATGATACGTTATGCTTAAATTCATATTCGAAGTATCGAAATACAAAATGTAATGCTTCTCTTATGCACAAGATATGTCCTTTGAAAAATCCTTATCATGACACACATGTATACTATCTCTTTATACATGCCGTATAAATTTTTACCGTATTGCACACTTCGTAATTTACCGACCAGTACCTAATGGCTAAATTTACATACATACGCGTCGCTACCTTATGTAAATATATATAATTTTATTCCTGGTGTATGAATTGTGCACGAGTGGTCAGTAATTATGCAAGGCTACAAACCATATACTTTATATACATCCATTTGGTAATATTTATTTTCATTATTAATTATTTAATTACTAGTTTAGATATTATGAAGGGATTGAACCCCCAAAACTATCCCTTCACCACTGTCCAAAAGTAAACATCCGAAATTTCGTAATCCCTGTACATGTAGAACTGTACACAACTCTATTGAATGGATTAACAATTAATGATGCATACAATCCACTTTTGAATACAAACGCGTTAGAGATTTGTCTTTTTCGTGAAAATAAAGCGCTCGTCATTATAATGTTTGTAGATTATCGTAATTCTCTTAAATATTATCACTGTAATTTTTAATTCAAACATTAAAAATCATCTGGAACTCTATTCTAAGTCATCTGTTTTTTTTTTAGTAAAGATGTATACAAATATATTTTATATATTTATATATTATATTTTAATTTATAGTATATTTTTATTGTTTACAACTTTTCGCCATTATGTCGATCCACCCTGCAAAAACGCAATTTATACGAGGCTAAAATTCGTAGGTTTCACATAAACGATACGCACAGGAATGTCTTGTTATGCGTTTCATGTTCATAAATTAGCCATTTAAACGAGTCATCGTATTATCCTATATTTTACATGCGTTGCCACAATAATGAATAAAAGAAGAATCGCTTTTTGCGGATTCAGCACCGCTAGCGATTTTCTTTTTACACGTCAACTATTATTTATTTTCTAGGACGTTTATCGAATTCGTATTCATATCACATGATAGTACCGACCTCGTGTGAGTTACACTAACAATTCACTGGTATAATGTGTGGTCGCAAATCGTAACCGTTGTTCAGCTTGTACACGTATGCATCTAAAACAGCGTAGGTATATGTTATTTTGACAAAATATTTGAACGAAATTACCTATATCGTTTTTGTGCAATGCACCATTAGACACGCGCGTCTTTTTTGCACGTCCTTATGTTCATGATAATCGAAATTAGCAATAAAAATTTGTTATACATCGTGTAAAACGATTCGTACATATCTACCCAAAGTAATAATAATTTTTGTTGTACACGCGTTCAAAATCAGTTTCGTGGAAATCTGAATAATAATAAATTATTCACATCCAACTACTAAATACAATCCACATGTTTTGTTTTTCGGTAGAACTTATCACCCTCCAATTAGATCACTTGATAATACTTTCTCGATTATATCTATCTATCTACGCACATATGACAGTATAAGTGTTTGACCGCGGTTATTTATTTTAGAGTATTCGTAGAAACTTATCAACAACAAATAACTATATATATATATATAAACGTTCAACTTGTGCTATTCGCTTAGGTGTTCAACAAATTGATAGGGTTTTCAACGGTATTATTTAATCTTTTTTTTCTACTTATTACGAAACGTATCGATGTAATAAAATGTTTCAACAACAAAAAATACAGATACCGTTTTCGCGTAATCATATTATGACATGAAATATGAAGTTCGAGCCGTGGGGCATACCGTAGGCTGAATATACATAGCGGATCAGTTTCTGAATAATAAATGTACATGTGTAAGATGCTTAATTATTGATGACTACACGATTTGTGCAAAAATAAAACCTTCACAGAACACCTACATGTGGAAAAGATGACTCCATAGAATACGAAACGAAAATATTGCCAAGGACACGTTTCTTAGAGTGGTTGAAGGAAACGTTTTCACCGAAAAACAGATATCAAATGACAATATATTAATATATTTTTAAACTAATGGGAATATTTCATCATGCACAAAACTTCTTCGTTCAGAACAATCTGAACAACCCTCGTACGGTTATGATTAGTTTAAATATTTATCGCAATAAGAGGTGACAGAAAACATAGGAAATGAAAAATATCCAAAATGAATCGTGCTTGGAGCGTAGTTCAACAGGAGAAGAGATAGTGATAGTATATGATGAGCTTCCAATCGACTTGTTGCAAGATCCAATCAAATTCTTTAGTGCATGTTAGTAACAATGTTCTCATAAACATAGAAAAAAAACAGTTTAAGAGTAAAATAAAGACATATATTTATAATATTTTTGTTTTTGATGTAATAGCAAATCATATTTTAACATACTAAATAGAAGGCACTAGTTAAAAATCAGAGTCGACAAGAAATATTTATACCTATATAAAGTTGATGTTAGGTGTCCTACTCGCGTTCAGAATCTTTGGAAATAGAAATATATTGTTAAATATCATTGGATACGTTTTTATTATTAATGATAGGCAACATGAAATGTATGTTTTATGATTTTACTTCATTCAATCATCGTCAGAAGAAAATAAATCTTAATTCGAATTCCAACTCAAAATGATATAAATTTGATTTGTAAAACAACCAACATCGAAATTATTTTTCTAGTAATCTTAAAATTTAAGTTTATGCAGCTGTATTAATTATTCATTTAGTAAGTGATTTATTATTTTCAGTAGATCCAGTCAGTCCTACGTTGACTCCTGCAGTACAGGTAAGTGAGCACATTTATATGTCAGCGCAAGATTGAGAAAACTACAAAAAGAAAGGTATCATTGGTATGCACACATATTGTTTCTTATAGCACTAGTGTCACCTAGTAGACATATTAAAATATGTTCTGTATAGTAGTCTGAATCGAATAAAATTGTTATTTAAACTTTATAATTTGTATTTTTATCGGACATTATTTAACATTACACACAAATGAGTGCTTATCACTTAACAGTAAACCAACTAATTAAATAATTAGCAATATCAGCTTATTACATCATCACATAACCTAAGCGCACTTATACGAGTAAATATTATCCGTCCGCGTTAATAGTTAATTTATATATGCGAAGTATGATGATAAAATAAAATACTATTATGTCATTAGGTATTTTTTTATATTAATATGTGCTGAGGAAGTGTTTGTTATTGTTATTTCCATTAGCGATCTTGCTATTTATATATAATAATCAATAAATAATAATAATATCGATCGAATAACGGACATCGATCCGGTCGAAACTTTGCCCAGGTTCGAGATAAACCGTGTTGATTACGATGCGTTTTTCATATCGGATAGAGAAACGCCTTGACGGGCTTATTAATTGATGAATATGATAATGCTGCGCCATAATATTGCGCACCCGATTGGATTCGCTTTGGTACCATGATCAGTTACGTACCCGAATCGATGTCCAGCAGCAGTGCCCTCACGAAATCGTTATCCGTACTATACATTTTTATATAAATACACGTCCTGTAGAATAGTCATGGATGGTCGCCCCGTACTCTTAAGGTCCGGTCAAACAGAAAGCGGACTGTCCGCGCGGCCAGGCCGCCGGTCCGCCGCGTACTAGTCCGCCCGTTCGCTGATAGTCAAACAGAATGCGGACTATTTGAGCGAACCAGTTTGAAAACTGCACTAAAGTGTACTGCTAGTTATTTTTTATTTTTACTTTTTCACTTTTCTGTTTTAATATTACAAAATGTCAAGTAGTTCTTCCGACGAAGAAGAATTGCTACTTCTACTTGCCTTAAGTCAAGCAAGAAGAAAAAAAAGAAAATGGGTACACGAAATAAACCAAAAAAGGAAAGAATTCGGCGAGTTTCACCGACTGTGCAGTGAATTGAGTTCTTTTGAAGACCGATTTTTTACATATTTTCGAATGTCTCGAGAACAGTTTGAGAATTTACATACTCTTTTAGAAAATAAAATATCGAAACAGACTACTAATTGGAGGAAACCCATAGGGACAAAGGAAAGGTTAGCAATTTGTTTGAGGTAAGTAAAAATAATCGTTATTTTCTAACAGTATTTATTTATTAAATAATTTTTTACTACATTTTACATTTTAAATTATATATTTATATCAAAATAATAAATTAAGTTGCGAAGTGTTCATACCATTCTTTTGCCGAATCTGAAGTTGAATTAAATTCCTGCAGTGGCCTGTTTGTAGAATAAATATTACTTGTTTCTCCGGATGAATTGTTATTATAGGTTTGGTTCATTTGCCATGATGAACTACTTGAATTTGATGGAGAGAATTGATTTTGAGCATCGATTTCTCGAAGTTCAGCTCGGCCAAACATTTGAGCCATCTCCATTTTCATAACAGCCTGTGTTCTTGGAGAAAATTTTTTAAATGTCTCTGCATAACTCAAAAAAAGGTTGTCGATACGGTCGAGGTTATTTTTTTGTTTTAGTTCTTTTTTATTTTCAAGATAGTTTATGACACTATCAACGTCCGAACTGACTTTTGACTTGAATTTTTTCGGAGGTGGTGGCATTTGATTACCGTCCTCTGATACCCAACCGTCCTCGTTACTATCATCTTCCTCATGAACAACTCTTTCACTTGACTGAGGTATATTTGACACAGTTGGTCGTGGTGTAACTGTATCTCGAAGAAACTCTAAATGCATTGCCCAAGGCCAATTTTTGAATTTTTTTGCCGAACCAGTTGTTCCCTTCAAGAATTTAAGATACTTCACATATGAATCCCTCAAATTTTTCCATTTTAGCTTCACAGCTTCAGCTAAAGAAAACGAATCAATCAGTTTTAAAGAAAAGTTTTTAAGTTTTCGATAGTTTTTATTTTTATATGCACATTTTTATTTGTTTATTGTTGTTTATTATTATTAGGGGTCTGAATTGGGTAGTTATATGTATTAATTTGTTATAGGTATTTGGCCACAGGAGATTCCCATCATACAATTTCTTTCTCATTTCGTGTTGGGCGAACAACAGTTTCCAGCATAGTTAAAGAGGTGTGTATGGAAATATGGAATGTTCTACAGCCAATGTATTTGGTCACTCCCACTGAAGATACGTGGAGAAAATCTGAAATTGGATTTAAAGAACGATGGAACTTTCCCAATTGCATAGGGAGCATTGATGGCAAGCATGTAGAAATCAAATGCCCTAATAAAAGTGGTACAAGTTATTTTTGCTATAAAAATTATTTTTCAATTGTACTATTGGCCATAGTTGATCCTTACTATAATTTTATAATTGTTGATATTGGTAGCTATGGACGACACAGTGATAGTGCAATATTCGAGAATTCTTCGTTCTATCGTGAATTTGTTGATAATAAAACAATTTTGCCACCAAAACCCTTACCTGGGACGGATACCCCTGTCCCGCATGTGTTTGTAGGTGATGAAGGATTTAAGTTACAAACATATTTAATGCGTCCTTTCCCAAGAAAAGCAATTGTTGAAAATCTAGAAAAAAAAAATTATAACAAACGGCATTGCAGAGCTCGACGAGTCGTTGAAAATGCTTTTGGGATTTTAGCCCAAAAGTGGCGTGTATTTTTTAGGCCTATTGAGTGTGATGTTGAAACTGCTGTTCACGTTATCAAAGCCGCATGTTGCCTTCACAATTTTATTAGAACTACCGCAAATGGCACTACTGATGAGAGAGAATCAACAGAGGACATCATAAATCAAACTTCCAATGCTTTTTCAACCTCTACTCGATTAAGAGAAAGATCAAGTGATATGGCTCAAGCTGTGCGAAACCATTTCGTACACTACTTTAATTATTTAAGTCAATGATTCATAATATATAACATTTTACGAACTTATATTTATATTGTATTTATTATAATATTTATATTTTTCATTTTATTTTAAAATAATAAATAAAAATATAATATCGTTTGTAACTTACTGCTTAGATTAAGTTTATGTGCAATATCTGTCCATTTTTCTATTTTTTTAACTGCATCTTTATAATCTGGATGACTTGTATCATATAAATAAACGCATTCTCGTACAAGATCAATCAATCGTTCCGTTTCATCGGCCATCGTTCTTTTTCGGTGTACAGTTTTAAAATGAATGAAGTACTTTATTTCAATTTATAGCTTATACCACAATACTATATATTTTCTTCATTTCTCGTATCAAAACAAGTTATTTCAATATTGTTATAAATATCGTAGATAAGGTAATAATATATATTATCGTAGATAATTTTGATTCTTATAATATTATACTTGACTAGTATAGTATATTTATTAGAATATTATTATTATATTATCTATATATTTTATTCGAGTCCGCCGCGAATTTTGTGAAAAAATACAACAGCCTGTTTGTCCGCGGCGGACTAGTATAGTCCGCCGCGGTAGACCGCCGTCTGTTTAACCAGCGTGATGCATTTAAATAGTGCACACGGTCCGCGACGGACCGGCGGCCTGGCCGCGCGGACAGTCCGCTTTCTGTTTGACCGGACCTTTACATACCTGTGGTACAAGGGCACACGTCAACCAGCGATGAGATTCGACGCACTCGCCGTGTACAACTACTATGTAAACGGATCACAACCCTGCGGCGTGCGCTTACACGCGAAGTACAAAGCAGTCATGCGGAACGCGATCGACGGATTTGAGAAAACGGCTCAGTTACCTACGCACTCCTTGGACGCTTCCAGTCCCGGTGAAAGTAAGACCAATCAAAACAACATTTGAAATTACAGTCACACGGATGGGCATAGGCGGAGATTGGGGGGTGCTTAGCCCCCCTAAAGAGATCAAAATTATTAAATTTCGTAGTAAAAAATATTAAAATATTAAAATTTTGCAACGATTAACATTTAAACCCCCCTAAAATTCAATCAAATCTCCATCTATGCGGATGGGTCGTCGACGAACAAGGAAGTACAAGTGGCAGCGGAAGAAATGTTGCGTAACGTGTGTCCGTTGTAAACTACTGTTCGTTTGTCGTTGAACGCAATCGGATACGCCGCGCGAACGTTTCGGTCGCAGCAACAGTTTCTGGCCGACCTGCCTACGCGCCTCGTGCGCACGGCAATACACGATAATACGTGTATGGCCCGCTGTACAGTACGGTATTTATTGTTACGCGGGTAACGCGACGAACGATCGATAAATATATCTAACACATCGCACCCCCCCCCCCCCCCTCACTCACCTCCATCAAACAACAAACACGTTTTTCCCGGGCGCCCACAGAGTGGCCGTTTGTTGTTGCTACGACGATATTATTATTATTATGATTATTAGCGCTGCCGAACACGAAATAAAATACACACGCACTGTATAGTGTACGTTATATTATACATCGGAAGGAAGGCCACCCCCTAGGACGGAGCATAAAAGAACGTACTACCGCGGCGAGGTTCACCCTCTGTCCCGTATGACGTCATGAGTCCAACTCCTCCTCCGATCACCACCCTATCGTGATGTACGGCTGTATGCGCACGCACTGCACTCTCATCCCTTTTCCGTGGTAAAATTCGCGTGTATAAATAATAATAATACGTCGATATCTTCCATTCACTAGCGACGCACACGGTCTCCCCCCCCAGTAAAATAATAATAATAATAACAACAGCAGGTGACGTTGGCCGAAAAATATCCTACGAAGTTTCATACCGAATCAAAACCGGCTTTAGAACGCAATATGGTATACAGCGTACATTACACCGGAAACAACCGAACGATAAATGTTATATTTTAATTATCCGAACGTGAAGACAACACAGCTGTTAATTAGTATTTTATACAACGTTCTAAAACATACGATTTAGAACACATATAGTAACAAAAAATGGGTCTAATAGTCTAAACAACGTGTTTTTAACAGAACGTCTGTTTTCAATCTCTTCTGGAATATGCTATACGAGCATATGGCATAGCGAACAATACAACAACAATAATACAAAGTATCTCGATAAGTACAGGCACATTATAGATCGTAATTGTTTTAGATTTCTTCCGAGAGAAAACGAAATACGTCCTACTGGGCAACAAATTTCACTGCACGTGAAATATGTTTGAACGACGTTTTTATGTTTTGGACAAGTTGCAAAGGTATACACCCTGACGTTATTTGGACGAAATCCAATCGGACAACGTGCGACCACGTGGGCGACATTTATTATTTTATTTAAACACCGTAGCGAGCTGCAAGTAAATCGACAAACTGTAGGAATAAGAATATTTCAAACTTCTTGGTAGGACGGAACACGCAATGCGCGTTATAATATTTACACAAAGGTGGAAACCAAGTGCTGCGGTTAGTGTTGATTTTAGTATTAAAATGTTATATTAACAGATGTCGTGTACCGTTGTTGGACTAATAAATCATACACGATTACCGATTTGTATATTTTTATTTTACACAATTTACTTTTTCTTAATATGATACGTAGGGAAGAGGAGGCTGGAGGAGAAATCACAAAATCTACGGTATGACAAATTTAACAAATGTACACGCACATAGATGCAAAACAAGCGAGATTGTGAGTTCCTTTACAAATGTCTCCGTTTGACGACAAAAACGTTCAACGCAGGGACTTCTACCGGCCTAAAGTATATTTAATAAAAAGGTACATAATTTATTAAAGCTACAAAACAGTATTATACATTTTGTGCACTTAGAATTGATATAAATATTATATATAACATAATTATTACACATTATATATAAATATATACTTGTTTTGACTAGCAGTCTTAGGACCGTTTTTCTTAATTGTTTTATTAAAATATTTAAAATACAAACACGACTTGAGTCAGTCTTAGTTATCGCCAAAAAGATTGCCTCTTTTTGTCATTTTCTACTTCAGTACAACCGAATGAATTTTAAAAGAAAAAAAAGAATATACAAGAATAAAACGAGGCGTAAATTATCCTAAATTTCGTCTAAAAATAAAGGATTGCCTAATGACATACAATACCGTAATAGCTATTGGCATTTTAACATAACATTATACAATTAAAATATATTTATATGTATATATATATATATATATATACAGATTTAGTAAATAAATGCATATTTTACATTCAGGCCTCGATCCTTCCAGGCCTAGTTATATTAATCTGATAGGATCCGTATGTGGCGTTTCGCACACATACGTGTGTACATAATATACACGCACATATATTTCTTATACTATATAATAACTTATGAGTCTCGTTCTTTTTTCACTTTGAATTCTTCGCCCAATATGGTGGCTATTTCGCCTTGCATGAAAGCCCAGGGGACGTTAGAATTGGCTAGTGGACACTTATCGCCACTTGGACAGTAGACCTGCGGAAGCAAGGGGAAAAACCGTGTAAACAATTTGTTAAAAGAAAAAAAATTCTCGGTGACCGGTGAGAAAACGACGAGTCCACTCACCTCAGATCCGGCTCCTTGTCGCTTGATGCTGTCCCTGGAGCACGGGAAACAGAACTTGTGAAGAGGAACGGACGGACACTGGACGAAGTGCGTGTCTTCCAACCGTTCTTGGCACAGCGTGCACTTAAGCGTGGCCGTGTTGGTTGCAGTCGCAGCAGCGGCCGCCGACGCGTTTGTTGGCGGTATGGAGATAGGCGGCACAAGCGGCACCGTTGGCGCACCGGTTTCCATCGAAGTGCCGGCCGCTCCGCCGTCGGCACTACCGCCGCCACCACCCGGAGCCGTGGCGTTCTGGGCGCTACCGCCGTTGGCGCCGCCGTTTGCCGTAGCTCCACCGCTACCGCCACCGCCGGGCCCGTTCCCGCCAGCACCACCAACGCCGGGTGGACCGGCAACGGCCGAACCGGCGCCATTGACCTCGCTCGACGTTACCGTTGTGGAGCTGACGTGCCGACTGCCAGATGACCTACGTCCGCTGGACGAACCGCCTACAAAACGCGACTTGTTAAAAAAAAAAAGGACAAATCAACAAATCTACTTCAAGCAAACATTAAGACGTGTTATGTAATAATGGGCGACGACATGCAACTGAGTTGTGCGTTACAATATAATACAATTGTAAATAATTATTATTGCTGTTGGTGTGGATGGGCGAATATTCGGCGTACACGGGAATAACGTTTGAAGATTACATTCGAATTTATCGGTGTATGTCAAATATACGAGTGGAGGGAAAAACTATTCAGAATTGATATCGACATTTTCCCCGCCAACGAGCACGGCCAGTTACTTTGATAAGTAAACCGTATTATTATTATCGGTGATAAACGTATTACTGTAATACTTCGTACGGGTCGTGAACGGGATCAAAAAGCGTTTTTTTTTCTTTAAATTTTATTTTATCTAAATTCTAAGATAAAACGAGTATGGTTTATGAATCACGACCACTAACATAACATCGGTAGTTATTTTTAAGTCGTTCAACAGTAATCAGCGATTAGCTTATGCCTCTTTGTAATCAATAACGAAACATTGATAAAAACCATTAGGTGGCCTGTAAGAAATTTTAAAAATAACACTTTATTGGTCATAATTTGCAGCTGGATAGATTCGTTGAAAAATTAGAATTCCACAAGGTTTAATAATTCTCGACCGAACAAAATAATATACTAAATATAAATGAATCAAAAGAATTTCCGAGTAATTGTATCGGCACGTCGGTGTCGATAAGATAAAGGCTATTATTTTCAAGACTTTCAAGACACGAGAGATAACGCTCTTGAACTATACGCTAATGATGATAAATATACCGGAAAGCTGTCGATCTATAAATATAGCATTAATCCAATGACCAAACTGTCACATGCACAGATTGATAACGCGAGCTTAGTGCACATGAAAGAGCGATGTACACACGCGGTTATCAGACCCGGACGCCCGTATTAACCCACTTAATGCAACGCCGCGCATTTTATCAACACAAAAATAAAATACTGTAGAGAATAAAAGTTTATAACTACTAGAAAAATACTAGAGAATACAATAATAAAAAAAAAAGTACGTAAAAAGCAAGCTACTATAGGTACTATAACAACGACTAAGAATAATAAGTTTGCATCTAATGGCCGCTCTATTACTACAGGTGGTATGGGTAGGGAGAATGTCTGTAGAAAAACCGTGCAATGGTGTGATTATCGTATACGATTTCAAGACACGGTTCTACGATGTTTTCTGTTTTATTTTTTTGTTTTATTAACTCGCTGGACCCTCTCCAAACGTTTCGAATGTAAATGCATTTACGCGGGGGTGGAGGTGGCTTCGTGTCATGTGTAAAATACATACCGGTGGAGTTTGGCGAGTGTTGAGATCCTCGAGAAGCGGACCTGGGACCGCCAGGTGCCTGGGCATTATTGGGACCGGTCGAGCCGGGCGGACTGCCTCGGGCGCTCTGCGGCGACCCGGGCGGCAGGTTATCGGCGACGCTCATCAGCGCCGCCATCGGGTTGTTGGGCCCGTTCTGTTGGTTCGGTCCGCCCGGTTGGCCACCACCGGCACCGATAGTCTGCATGGACGGTGGTCCGTCCGTTGGCGACCCGGTCGTCCGGCCGGCGGCCAGCGGCGATCCAGCCGCCGGTCCGGTGCCGTTGGTCATGCACTGTTGTGCTACGGCAACTGACGCATATCCACCTGGCGCACATAAGGGACGATCAGTAAAAAAAAAAATAGGATGTGTGAAAAGCGTTTACCTAAAAGCTATGAATATTACTACACGATCTAACAGAGCCTAACAAGAGCTAGGTAAGAAAATGCACGGCTAAAAATAATAATACCAATAATAAAAAGAAGAGTAATAAGGGTAAATCGGCAACACAAATAAAAATAACTACAAGCAACGAAACCTTCTATTGCATGACAATAATTATGTTGTTTAATGAAAATAAATTTATTTTCTTGTTCGATAAGCTCATATTCATTTATTGGCTCTTTTCACCCACGTTCTATAATATTTTTATTAGGTCATTGTTGACGACGGTTACCACCCGGACAGGCAACAGTCAGACGAAATACAAACGCACGAAAATACACTGTCCACCCATATCACATACACACACGAATCAATCACCATCGCGTGGAAGGATGGAGGATCTCCGATAAACAACTACCGTACGTGCGTATGCGCAATACATCGTACCGTGGGTGTGTGTAGGTACACACGTGACATAAAAAACGTGTACCTATACACCTAAACTTTGCCAATTATATAACCGCCCGCCCGGGAGACCACTCGATACGGAATAGAATACAAAATAAAAATCGGAATTCGGTATATTGTTTAATTAGCCCAGAAACAAGGTCACGGAAGAAAAGCGGTGGAATTGTTGAGCTTGTACAAATGGAATTATGCGTAATCTTAATTTAAATGTCCTGTCGGTTGAACCAGGTCGGGGAACCGGATCGTATGACGTCACGGCCAATTCTCGTCAGGCATGCTGCCGTATTATTACTGTTGGCCAGTCGTATGTGAAGCGTTTGTTGTGAATTATCGACGATCTCCCTACGCTCCCACCTACCACACCGTTCTACATCACATCCGTCCGTCCTTCCTCTCAATGCTAAATAATTGTCTACTCGCCGCCGTCTAGACGAATATAATACTATAACTACGTCACAGCGCCGCTTAACGTATTAAATCCGGTAATAACAATAATGATATAACTTAAGTAACTGATGAAACATTGCTGCGTTGGCGAGTGAAATTAAATACATTGAGGCAATTATGATCATCAGGACGTTAGTGTGGCGAACAATAATAAACAGTATCGTTAGATATCACGAGAATAATAGTAATTATTGTATTCGAAGAAATGAACGAGTGCGAGTAATACTACTGCTACGCTAAAGACTATAACTACCACTATTGATTTTCAAGGTTTCGTTCGTAACACTTACCAGCCGTCTTAAACGAGGACGCGTCAAACGACGTGGTTCTCAACGGATGTTTAGCCTCCGCTTTGAATGTTCTTTCGACGAAAGGCACGGCGAGGCTGACGGCCGGCAGCGAATCACCTCTTTGCATAGGTGGTCTCTGCTGCTGCTGCTGTTGCTGATGTTGTTCCTCCATCATGCGTTTGTTGCTCTCCACGTGATGATCGTCGTCGTCAACCTGCGAGCTAAGACTTCGCTTAAGTCCCTGATTACCGGTCTGCGCCCTGCTTGGAATGTGATGGGCCATGTGTTGCTGCTGTTGTTGACTTTGCTGCAGGCGCACCGACGTTCTGCTCATGGCCGCGTCGTGATCGCCCGCGTGGTTGACACCGGCGCCGACCGACCGGCCGGGATACTCCATGAGCGTGGATCGCGGATGGTGAAGCGTAGCGTAGTGCGACGTGGCCGTGGTCGGTGGCGGCGGCGGCGGTTGTTGCTGCTGCTGTTGCGTCTGCCGCGCTGTCAACTGGTGCGTCTGGGGCGTCAAGCCGACCACTTCGATCGTACCGTTTTCGTGCCGGTGCGAGTTTTTCGGGTGATGCGCGTTGATGTTCACGGACGAGCTGCCCCCGCCGACGGACGAAGATCGCGCGGATTCTTGGAATCCGTGGGCGCGCTTCATCTGCCTGGCCGTCTCGATCACCAGTTCGATGCGATCCGCTCCTTCGTAATTGACGCAGCCGCGACACACGGGCTCGGAGAAGTCGTGTAACATGGCCCATGGCATGCGGGGCAAGTCGCACAGGTAACAGTGTTGTCGCTTACCCATCTGCATGTTGACCGGTAACTCAGTTGACGGCGTTTACCCGCGCTTGGTTTGCGAGAATCGTTAGTGCCCCTAGACGATGGTATTAGTGGTGATGGTGACGTCGCTACTATTCGTTATACGTTCCTCGAGGAGTACTCGACAATAATCCATATATGAATAATACGTAAAAATAAACGTAAAAATAAAGAAATAAAATATTAACTTGTGAAAATTTTACACGAACACTCGAACCATGAGGCGTGCGAAACAAAATTTCAGCCGTTAACGACACTTACACTGCACGAAACGTACACGGAAACTGAACGTAAAACCCCGCTAGCGCGCTACAACAGTGAGTGTCTGTCACACGCACTCGCATTCACACGTAGGGCAAACGTAAAGAACAGCCGCAGTTGTAGCGAGTGACGTCGCGCGGCTACGTCGATCGTCGGCGAAGCGGTACGGCCCCGGGAACGGGTAGTGCGCATGCGCTTCGCACAGATCGTGCGCGTGTGCGTGAGTGTTGTCGTACGAGTCCGCAGCGCTGCCAACCTCGGAGGACCGACTACGCGGGCCAATGAACACGTCGCGGTCTCTGGAGCCGGGCTCGGCGGCGGGCGCGTGACGTATTACCCGTACGGCCGTACGTGACCGACCCTCCTGGAGCGGCACGCACACGCACGCACCGTCGCGCGGTATTTTATTTTTATCATTGATCCGAGAACCCACCCCGCGCGCCGGTCGGCAGCCGCTCTCCCACACGACCATCAACCGGGTCACACCGCGACGCGTTCGTTGTGGCGGTGGTATTCGATTGGAGGGGCAGTGGTTGGGGGCGAGGACACGGCCACGCAGTGTGTAGTCACGGTCGGCGGGATACCGATTGTTGGTTGTTGGGCAGTGGTGCGCGGGGGAATACGTCACACGAGATAAAAACTCGCCGCTATTACGCACGCGCATGCGCTTTAACGTGATGAAGCAACGGTGAAAAAAAAACGCGCGCACACCGCACTCTGCGCTCGTCCGTACATATAATACGGCGATAATGTATACGTAATATTCATAATAATTGTACTGTAATACTATTGCTGTTACTACTGCCATTCGTACGGTTATTATTATAATGATAAATGTAGTACGCCATCATACTAGAACGGTCAATGTTTACGTCGGCAGAGAACGGCTGTTCCGGTGTAGAGAACGAGCCAGAAAAAAAAAAAAATACTAGAAAATCTGATGACTTCGTCAATATTATGTTTCACACGTGTACCATAGTATATATACGATATATTATTATTATTATTATTATTATTACGGTGTTGTTATTGTTTACCGGGTGCGAATACCGTCGTCGTCTCGGATAGCGATGAGGTAAGGAATCATTTTTTTTCCTGTAATTGTTCCCACGATCGATACAACGGTACACGACCGACACGCCGTGTGTGTTTTTAATCATTTACCCGTGGTTGGTGTACGATTTCACCATCGTGATCACACAGGACTTTCCAAGAAAAAGCCTACGACGACGAACTTTGTACATCTGGAAAAGTCCTGTACAGAAAATACAATCTTACAGGATTTCTCTACGATACGTTTTCAAAACATGCATTCGTTCGCCCATATAGGGTTGGTAGTCGCATAGTCATTGTACACCAACTTCGATAGGAACGCACGCCACACCGGTGGAGCAACAATTACTGCGAGAGAGGGGAAGGTACTAGAGACCACCCTTGGTGTGTGAATAGTATAAAAAGAAATGAAAAAAAATACACAATGATTCCCATGTGTTTATGAATAACAGGGATGCTGAACAATGTCAAGGTCACTTTTTCCCTCTATGTACGGCCGGAGATAGAGAATATAATAAACAAACCCTAGCACGTTCGTGAGAGAATCCTAAACACTTAGTTGTTTGTTTGTCAGCTCCTTTTTGTACACTCGTTTTTGTATTCACCTGCAGTGGTTTTCCAAACGAGGTCGAAACCGGTTTTAAGGTCTTTAGTTTTTTCCAGACTTCTCGTTTTCACAATATAGTTATTATTATCTCAAAGCAAAAGCAGCATATTATATTATATCTTTTGTCGAGGTAACATTACGAAAAAAAGAAATAAATATTCAAAGACCTCTGGGATATTTTGTAAGAGCGTTTTAGAAAGCTGTACAACCGGTTTGTCGACGATTTCAAAAATGATTACTACACATCTAATCCATAGGCCTCTACAGTAATTCCTAAAACTAAGATAAAAAGCTTTATTCACTATTTCAACAATATAAATAGTGGATATTTCATAATCTACTATTCAATTTTTTTAAAATGAGATGCACATTTACATTTACACTTTCTTAATCTGGTAACTGCAATAATCATGTGTGCGATATATCATTTTGGTAGGTATATAATTTGCAATTCAACTTTAATGCACACTTAACTGATATAGCGTTGTATTCAAATAATTTTAATTAAGCTATGAACTCTGTTGTCGTAAAATTTAAGTTTTCAAAAATATATGTTAACGATTTACGATGTCGATTTTACGAATAAAACAAATGAACTTAATATACTAAAATTCCTACAGTTCATATAAACCGTTAAAATATTTATTGCAGTGAAAGTTAACCTATGTTAACTGTATTTTTTCAATTTTACAGCAATACGACATAGTATCATTACTCACGTATTGTACCTACATATCGTTTTGTAACCGCGTTATTGAGTAAAACAAAAAGCATCGAAAATATTAATTTCTTTTTTCCCGCGAATGTTTTACTTGTAGTTTCTACGTTATGGAACCAGTGCGGGAGGTATCCAGATATATCCGGATAAAAAGACGTGTATGTGTGTCGATATTTTGACATCGATGATGGACATGTATTATTATTCGGTGTTATTTTCCTGACGGGTACATGAGACAATTTTACCAGTATAGCAATATACTAAAAAGAAGTTACTTCACTCGCCACCGCGTTACATGAATAACCTAACAGAGACGTGCACTTCTCACGACAACTCCATCGTCCAATGACTCCGCCACTGACTTGTAACACCATATTTTATGGTTAAAATACGGTCCACTGTCGAATCATTATATTATTATGTCGACTGCACCAACAGAGACGGCATTGACACGGACGCGACAACGAGAGACCGACCACCACAGATTTCCGGGTCAATCAACTCTCCGCAGTGTACCTCGGCGATCACGTACTATGCTATATTATTATATTGTTGTTCACATTCACGCTGCAACGGATGATGGGATCAGTCGGTTTTCGTGCTCGTCCGCGTATAGCGGTATTTATAAATTGTATTATTATATATGTGTCCGCGACAAGACCCGTTGTTGTTACTGTATATCGCCTTGGGGCCACGAATATTACACGATTTTCGAATAGATAGAGAGGTGGGTGGGGCTATTAAAAAAAACGGGAAAAAGAAATCCAAACGGGTGTGCGCCTATTAATCATTTTTCAAATTTTTTCATTCATTCGTCCACTGTTGTCATTCCAGCATTTTCACGGATCGAATCGTGATAACTGCTCGACGGCGGCATGACTATGATTGTGCGCACACCCGCTACCGTAAATTCTCGCGTTGTACGTTTTTCGCACCGATTATACACAGGGCCATGATTATCAGATGTGCATGGTGTTCAAAAACAAAAGCGGCCGAAAAATTAGGATGGCATTACAAATCAAATCTCAGAAAAAATTATCATAATTATTAGATACTCGTATAATAATAATTTATTGTAAACAAAATATTAAACATTACTTAACTAAAATTAATTTTAAGAATATTTTTGAAGTTTAATAAAACTCTGGACAGTGCTCAGATATGAAATTTGGGAAGGGGGCAGCAAATTTGTTTGTATAACATAGGCGGCCAAATAAATCAGAGCGGGCCAGACTATTTACTATTACAAAGCGTTACAGAGAAAATAATAATAAAAATAATAATAATAATAATAATAATAATTGCATTTTACGCATTACATTATTATGCTGTATTGTAATGCGTTATTTTAATGGCGGCCCGCGGACAGAGAGTTCGTCGACCCGACCGCTGCCGGTACATTGGCCACCGCGCGCGCCCAATATCGGCATGTACTACGTTCGCGGGCGGGCGGTGACGATGAGCGTCCGCGTCTGTGCGATCGTGTGACGTCACGTTCTACATTCACACGGGAACGGAAAGAAAGTTCTTGGTTACGTTATTACGAGCGTTGTTGTAGGTCAAATGGTAGCGGTAGTGATGATGGTGGTGGTGGTGGTGGCGTCGTACGTTTACAAACGCCGCCACCCGTGTTGCGGTGGTGGTAAAGAGCGAACCCGTTACCGGGCGTTCTCCTCTCTTCTCGGTTCGTGTAGTTATACATGTGTGTACACATAAATAAACGTTTTTTTTTTTTCCACGTACGTATATTTTATGCGCGTGGGCATGTTCAAAACGGCCTCGTGCCGTTGTTGTAGGCTCGACGTCGACGAGAGACCGATCGAATAATACACCGTACACGACATCACGCATGCGTGTGCGTGTGTACCTGCGGCATCGTGCACACGTAGCACGTGCAGCCCGACGGAGGAATGATACATGATCGTTTTTCTCGCAACCGACGACATTCTTTTTACTCCCAAACCGTGCACCGACGTTCAACAACATCGACTACGACATAGGTGGTTATCGCAGTGGTATATGAAATCTCTAGCATAAATCTTACAAGTTTTGTTTTTTTTTTTTTTATCACGCACATACCCGTCTGCCATTGCCCGAGAGACGCATTTAAAAGTGACCTTGCAATCATCCGCATAACATAATATTGCAATATTATGTTTTCGTGAAATGTCTGTCGAGTATCGAATCCGCATAGGTTTTTATGTTGGTATTATCATTTTTTTCGCCGTTAATAATAGCTAATGCTATGCAAAACATGATCAAAACTCCATATTAGAGATAAAACCTAGACACATTGAAATTTTTAACGAAAAGCGCAAGGTTATATTATAGATAGCTAATTGAAAATAGTACGCACAAACGTGTCAAGATTAAAAATTTTAACGCCACTACAACATAATAATTAGTACTCATCAAACAACACACTTCTGTGCACTGTTATTTTATATTAAAACAGTAAAAGTATTAAAATTATATGTAGACATTAAACGTCGTTTTAGACGTTTGTATTATTTGCAATAACGAAGACGATTTATAATTATTTATTAGCTTTTCATTAAATATATAGAAAAATATCAAATAAAAGAAGCGTGAAAACAGAAAATTTGCAGGAAAAAAATTTAAAAAAAATATATTTTAATGTTCGATAGTTATGTTTTATGAATTTTATTAATAGATAAATAGAACATAATCAGTAAATAAAAATAAAAATAAATAATAGTGAGAATGAATTTTGATTCAGGTTCGCACATCGTTCATGAAGATTAGTCTATTTAACTACTATGCCAAATATTAAGTACAAATATTATGAATTATATGAATTAAAATCAACGTCATTTATAAGCCTAAGAGATGATACAACAACTGAAGTTGTTCCTTTTTTAAAAGAAGAATTATTAAAAATAACTTTCGTTAATAAAACATTTTGAAGAGCCTATATACGTATTATTAAAAAGGTAAGCTAACCACCATTAGTTAAAAACAATTTTAATTGGCTTTTTATTAATTACGGAAAAAGTTATTAACATTATTTAGTATCAATTACACTATGTTCACACTAACCTTTTTGATACAAGACTTAATAATTCAGATAAAATTATTAGAATAACTCAAACTAAATTCAAACACATTGTTTTTTAATCATAAAAATCTGTTACTCATAGTACAAATTACTCGACCACCAATTTCAGAGATATACGGGTGCTTTTTATTTGCCATAACGACATTTGTGTAAAATTGAATTCGTATTAAATTGTTATTATCAAACATTGATATGATGCATGAATAATGCCACAGTATGATACATATTTATAGTTTACATAAGCAACATTAAAATTAAATATAATACTACAGACAGCATATTAACATAATATTAACCTAATTTATTATATCTGAATATTTCTCGATAAAAACCAATCCACTTGCGACTTGATATCAATAAATAGCTGATAAAAAGTCGTATTATTTGTAAAATATCGTAAACAAAATAACTGATTATTATTTCATTATAATAGTATCAACATCGATAAATCGTATCATTAATAGATACATTAAAGAACAATTAATAAACATTAAACATTTATCAATTTCCAATTTGATGATTGAACGAATGGTATGTAATTATCAACAGTCATTAATGTACTACTAAATTTGTCTAATTTATTATTAAAAATAGTTGTGCAAGAAAACTTAATACATAGTTACAAATTTAAAATAATGTCCTAAAAGATTAAAAGTAAAAAAAAAAATGCTTAGTTAAAAGTAAAATTAATCGGTTAATAGCAAATTATATATGTTTCTAAAATTAATTAGTTGTTAATTTATAATATATTATTGAACAATGATATAATTTTGAGGTTTTAATTATTCAATTAATTTACAAAATGCACAATCAAGTAAATTATATTACGTCGTAGAATTAAACTATACTATTTATAATTAAATTTGTAGCAAGATAATTTTATAAAACCAAAAACAAACAATATTATTTGAAAATAATTTAAGATTTTATAGCAGTAACATTAATTTATTAAATGTAAAAGAATACCTATATACATTTAATGACAATTTATGGCAAACATTTAAATAACATTAAGTTATTCATTTAAATTACAATCAATAGATTAACGATCATTATATTATTTAAATAACATACTAGACTTTAAATTAAAAATATTAATATTCGTACTTTAGATTAGATTAGTTAAGTTTAAGTTTAGGGTCAAAATAATTTCTTTATATTTCAAGTGGTATTTTGTTTATAATTTAATTTTGCTATTTAAGCCGTATAGATTATAAAATTTTACTAATTATAATAGACAATACATAGATACATAAAAAGTACTAAAATTTATAAGACTCTTAAAACTATATATATTATATATGAGTTACCAAAAATAATTCATAACTGAACCAAACTTGACAATTATAATGTAGTTAAAGTTTTAACTTATTCATTATAATTTTCAGGGATTGTTTTAAAGTAGTTCATACTACGTTCATTTAGATACAAACTATGTTGAACAAATAATAGTATACATTGAATTATTTACTTTTACCTTGAAACGTGAAACCTACAACAACTATCGAGTCTATTGCAGATAATACCAGTTATTGTCTAAGTTTTAAAATAATTTACTTTTAAATTAAGATTTTTCATAATCATTAAATAATTTAATTCTAATACATCTAATACAATTCTCATCATAAATTATTTCAAATATTGTTTTTATTTGTTTAATTCGGTATTATTTCAATACTTCTCTGATAATTTTCTTAATTTTACTAAAGAATTAGTCAACCTTAAATTTTAAATAATTTCAATACTGAAATGTAAATATGTAATTTAGAATTTAAATAACTTAAATTTAGGATTGTATTTATAAATTTAAAATATTCGAATGTATCTATAATTATAAGAATAATTATAATCAAATAATGTAAGTTACATTAATAACTAACATTATTATTATTTATTTAGAAACGATGCATTAATTTTCAGTGAGCTATTTTCTATAACTTGCCAGAAATATGAGTGATCAATAATCAACTATAATTTAAGTGTTATTCTTATAATGTTAGTAATATATCAGTACACTTATGCTAATACTACTTAAAACCGTTTTGTTTTTGAATTTTTTGTAAATAATTTTGTTCTAATATGACTTTTTCCACAAATTATAATCAAATTTATTATAAATGTCACATTATTATAACGAATTTAATTGATGAAAACTGTGTCATTTTATTATAAAGTTAATATTTACTATTCGTTAAATTGTCTTATAATTTTAAAAGCTGAACTGGCATGATGACTCATATTTATTAAATATTCAAACATTTTAAAACAAATATAAATATAAACTTTTAGGTTCGAATATTATCAATCATATTTATATTATAAGCCAACATAATGCATAATTTATAAGAATTAAATATTAATTTTTATGATTTTTTTAACAATAATGTGTGCTTTTGTAACATGAATATTGTATTATAAATATTATAAATAAAACGTAGAAATTATTCATATTTTATTTTTTCTTTGTCAATAAAACAAAACGTTTTTTTAATCAATTGGTAATAAATATTATATAGAACCATATCGGAATTCGAGTTTTAATAAACACGTGTAGATAATAGGAATAGGGGGATTTAAATGGATTTTCAACTCACCTTTCTTGTGTTTATTTGAATGTCAGCTATTATTATCGTAGATAAAAAAAGAAACACTCGACCACTATCATAAATATGTTTTCGTAATATAAACAAAAAAAAAAATTAGATAACCTATATGATGTAAGGGGCGATCTCATGGTAGCCTCGTGATCTATAATCATGTTGTTTTCCCAATAGAATAATAATTCCCATTAATATGGATGTTTTTATTTTTCATTTAGTTATTCACATTATGTTTGCCTTATCTCAATGGGCTCACTGATCAAATCGGTCGACACTCGAGTGAACATACGTATTACATGATCTAAACACATCATTTTTAATAAGCAGTAGCACCAAAGTCGTTTTTCATATTTGTATAAATTGCAGTAAACAGATGATAGTGATAGTAGATACACGAAGGGTTAAATGTCGAGAAAGTAAGAACTAGAAAATATCAGGCCTCAGTATATAGATAATATGAAGTTCAAAGTTTTAGATCATTATCGTTTATCAAAACAGTGCAACTAATTTTTAGATGGAATTTTTAAGATGTACATTGAGCAATAGGAATGTTATAATGCATAGATATAGAATATTATTTTATCTACATGTGAAGAGTACCTAAACTTACACAAGTCACGTTCTTTTCACCAAGTTGGTGGTTAGGCAACACATTTTGATAAGAAATTGTTTATATGATAAATTAAACACATTAATGCTTGTAAAACAAATTTTATGTATTAAATATTATTGTTGTCAGTTGGCTCCGATAGTGACATATTATCTATATCAGATATCAGGTATTTTAAGCTTCAATCAAAATTAAACAACAACAATTTTAATTATTTAAATATCTTTTCAGTAGTTAGTAGAATATTATTAAATGAGTTGTAATCATTAGTATGGTATAGTATGGTTTTGCTATCGTTTGGTAAAATTAAATACCTAATAATAAATCACGAAAATAAATGTATTTCCTTTCCCGCTTTACACAGTTTATTAGATACTGATAATTAAAATGAGCTACGAATTATAATAATTTAAACATTATATTCTCAGGGATTACAAACTATAATAAACGTTAAAAAAATATTTATTTAATAAACAAGATTACTATAGTTTTTCACTACGTATAATTAATAAATATATAATGAAGTATAAAAAAAAATTAAAAAAATTTTTTTTTTCAAAACAATTTTTTATATTTGATTTTAATATTACTAAAAGAAAAACAAAATATTTTAGATCAAATTTGATTGAAGTAATCACATTTTTTTCGCTTTCTACTCTGAAAACTAATCATTAAAAGTTAAAAAACCTAGTCTTTAATATTGTCAAAATAAGTTAGGTATAATTTTAATTTTATCCCTATCAGGATTTTCTTTAAATAAAAATTGAAGTTTTTTCTCTGCTTCAATATAAGCTGAATGAGGTTTAGATAATTCAAATAAAACAATTTATCACAAATTACAATTAATTTTCAATAAATTTATTTGAAATCCTATAGATTCATTTTCATAGTTATCAAAATGTTTCTGAACAAAATTTAACTGTACGATTTATTACGATAATACTATTATTGAATATAAAAAATATAGTGTGATATAGCGAGACTTACCGGATAAAGATTAAACTTTTACACTGTAATTTGATTATGTATAATGTAATAAAATGTAAATGTAATGTTTCTTATAACTTTTTTTATCCTGTCTTTGTTAATCAATCATACATATGCAATATACTTATATACACTTTAACTAAAATATAGTAGTATGTACCATACATTTCATATAATTACTTATTAGTTATTTAATTAGAATAATAACAAAAAATATAAATCGTTATAAAAAATTTTGTATACCTCATACATTTATTTATTTTTAGCTTATCGAATACAACTCTCTTGCGTGTTAGTTAATTGAAAAATGTTACGTAAGTAACGTATTCGATAAATTTCATAAATGTTCTCTACGTTTTACGTGTAGCCGACACACATTAATGTAAATGTGCGATTCGTATAAATAATCTTCAGTCTCGACCGGGCGTGTCTGCCCGCCATCATCGCACACCGGTGACCAACAAGACATGACTGGAGTTGATATTATTTGGAACCTATTTTATGGAGTGCAGACACGCGTCGCGTTTGTGACAAATATTGTTACAAATATTGTGACAGTGGCACTGTCCACTATCGTTTTCTGTTAGCACGTAATAGCTCATAAATTATCGTTATAACGGATTTGTGGATGATGAAAAAATTGGAAATAATAGTAATAATAGGTCGTAATAGCGTAATATATTACAGCAACAACGAAGTCAGCGACACCGGTGCGATAATCCGGTAATAGGAATAACCTACGTTCGTTTGCCCGCGACGGGGTGCGGTCGAAACCGTTTTCGAATAAAAACCGAAAGTAAAATGTTAATAATAATGTGTCTTCGATCGAACCAGTCGAGAATACGAAATGGCATGAAGAGAGGAGGGTGGTATCGCGGAGTACGTTCAACTCGCGCGAAAAACCTCTTGCTCTCCGCTCTCTACCTGCCCATCATGACCGGTTGTTTCGCGATGCGATGGCGACGGCGGAAGGAGTAAAAACCGCACGTATCCTTGCACCGGTCGGTGTACTCGTTGTCGCAACAATATATTATTTATATCGTCGTCGCCGCACCGAATTCGTCGTCATCATATGATTATAACTGTCTTGCTCGAGCGCGAGCCTGCTCCGCGCCTCCGCCATCCCTCCAACGACCATACCACCGCGGAATCTGGGACGCGCCGGGTTCAACAAACGGTTACCGGTTGACTGTGAACGTATTTTATTTTTTATTTTTATTATTTTTTTTTTTTTTGTTGTTCCTACTCTCCCGGAAAACCGGTTCGGTCGTTTTGTTGCCACAGCTTTCGCGCCTCTCAAACAACGCGGCGGTGACGACGTCGGCAGCAGTAGCAGCGCGTACCTACTATTAAAATAATATACTTTTATGTGTGCACAGCTGTTGCGGATAGTGCAAGGTGTACGCACGCGTTCAGTGTACCGTCGGGTTCGGATGAGTCATATTTTATGCCCTTCTTCCGTCCGGCGCTCCTTTCACAACCCCTCCACTGTGAACACAGACCACGTCACGACAACGCGTTGTTCACGTGTACATGTGCCCTCTATAAGAGCGCCGGGAGGACGTGACGAGCGCCGCCGCCTTCACGGTGGTAGGTAATAGGGAAAGCCCGTCGATTATTTTTACGATAATGACGATCGATCGATGGGGGAAAAAAATTGGGTTTTTTCGTGTTTCTCATCTACAACACATGCATCGCATATCCACAGCCGGTTCGAACCACATCCAAATTCTACGCTACGAATAAAAATACGTTGATTTTACAATTTCTAGATGTTATACCAATTGACGTGTTAATCCATATGTTACTCGCTGAATTTGCCCGTTCCAAAATGCAGCTGATGATCAAGCTATCGGAGAGAGAGTATTCAAGCGGATTCCTGCTTTATCGAGAACCTAATATTTTTTATATATATATATATATATATATATATATATATATATATATATATAAGTAGTATTTTAATATAGAGAACATCTTACTTCCTATTTCACATAACAGTGCAATAAAAAATTAATACTATCAAATAATATTTGTAGTACCAGCTGAAACGTTCAGCTAAACGTTCTTAATTTATGATGACCGAATCGATTGCCGCTGACTAATGAAGCTCAGAAATGAGCGGGTTTCACGCTTCGGCCCTGGAGTGGTCGTGTCTTGCGTTGGTTTGTAACAAAATTGTATGGGTGTTAATCGTAAGACTATAAAGTAAACTTCGTATGTATGTGGCCATTGAACAACAAACGTCTATAACGTCTTATAATTCGATTAAAATAGAATAAATATCGCAAGTTTTTTCCCAAAAAAAAAAAAATGTTCAATACACATTAGAATACATTATATAAGAAACGTTATCTCATCGCAATAATATCTTTCAAAAGTGTTTCAGAATTTATTTATAAAAATGTCCAAAAAAATACGCTTCGTCTGACACATTTTCGTATCGATTCAAAACACAAATTAACAACACGTTTTTAATGTGTAAACGCTAATTGAGAACACTCAATATCTTTGCACAGAGCTCTGTAATTTGAATACCGTTAAACTTTTTTTATATGGCAACCACTTATTTTAACTACAAATTTTTTAATGAAATTTAATTTGAATGAAAAGTTGAACTGTGCATCCGTTAATTTAAAAAAATCATAAACCATCATAATGTGTATTTTAATATAATAATAACAAACAAACAAATAGAATTCAAAGATATTTCTCAATTAGCGATTACACACTGTATAGTAGACATTGGTAAAGTTGCGAATCTCACACGAAACTGAGAGACATAACAAACATTACAATATAATATGTAGGGCCCGGATTTCAATGCAAAATGCATCTTTTCATGGTTAATCTTAGACAATGCTTTCCAAGTTTATAATTTGATTCATATAACAGAGACTTCAAAGGTGACATTTTTATTTTGCATTTTTTGCTTTTTTTTGCATCTTTCAATATTTTTTCATTTTTAGAACATATTTTAGCATTTTTCGGTCATTTTTTCGTTTTTAATGCATATTTGTTTAATAAACTATACAAATTTAGCCTATTCAAAAATATTATCAAAAGATAAATTATTTTCTTGATATTTAAGTAGCTTTAACGGGTTTTCCATATTAATTGTCAATCTTTATTTTTCGATTCAGTTTTATCATAATTTATTATTGACTGTGAAGTGTCACCCGTATTCGGTCAAAAATCACGTTCAAATAAGTCTGTTCGTATTACATCGCGGTCATAAAATTTGCTTGACAGTATCAAGTCAATTTTTCAAATTTTCAGTTTTTTTTAATAAAATAATAAATAAAAATTATATCTTATTTAAAATTTACAAATCGTGTAAAAAAAAAATATATATATGGCATTTTTAAGTTCATTTTTGTGGTAAAATGCATTTTTTAAGAGCATTTTTGGCTATTTTTTAGAGCATATTTATATAGTTTTAAATGCATTTAAATCCGGGCCCTAATAATATGTATTCAATCTCGAAATACTTTATTATGAATAACGTTTCATTATCCCTTATTTCAAACCGCAAATGGCGGAATTTAAAATATGTACGGAAATTAAGTTTTGCAATTCCTAATTCATTTATATATATATATATGTATACGTTTTAGTGAAATGTTCAGTAAAATATAATATCATTTTTTTATAATTTAATAACAAACTAATCAGAGGCGTGTTTACGGTTGTATCTTTGGTATGCTTTATTAACATCAGAATCTTTATTTTAAATTATATAAGGTAGATTTGTCAATTTATAGGTACTTTGGTTTAAAATATAAAATAATTGGAATTTTGTTTTATTTTATGACACACACACACACAAATGTATATATATATTAAATAAAAACTAAGCTTAGTTGATAATAACAAATATTACATACATTACATTTGACACCGTGGCGTGTATAGTATGTACCACACTACCATGTAGACTGTTGTAGACCATGGTAGTGTACGAGTGATAAGTAGACCTTATGATTTACAGCACTATTTCTTGAACTGTGTTCCGTAAAACACCAAGGTTCAGTAGAGATCACTAAAGGGTTCCGCGAAATTCAAGTGATTTTTCCAAAATATTCAAAAGAATTTATTTGAAAAAAATCTAACTAAAGATCAGAGGTGGCTAAATAGTCGTATTATGCGTGAACATTTATGAAATATTATATTTTACTATTAAATAATAGTCATAATTACAGTATGTAAGGTATAATAAATAAGTATACATAGTCAATGTAAATATATAATATAAATAGTGTTTTATACTTATACAATATAAGAAAGGTGGAAACTACTGTCGATAACAAAAAATTAGTACGTGGTACGTGTCCATATAATTATAAAAGATGAAATACGACCGTTGACCGTGCCTATCTTTCCTATACTTGCGATACTGTGAATTTTATTCAATTGTGCAGTAGGAATACGAGGTGTTAAGTGAAAAGGCATTGAGAGTTATATTTTCTGTTCATTCAACATACTTCAGTGGAATCTCAGCCGTCACTGCATCCAAGACTAAACATCGAAATAGGTTGAATTTAATGTTGCCACTAAGACAACAAATCTTACTCCAAATATTAATAAAATACGCAGTCACACTCAAGCACATCCTTCCCAATATGATTCATGCACTCATTTTATTATTAATCTTCCTGTTATTAAAATCAGATAAAATGTTACTTTTTGAATACTATGAAACCTCACGAATAAATAATTTAACTGTATTTTGCTGTACTTAGTATTTTATTGTATTGTAAATGCTACCGTTTATCACTAGGTTTTGTGTACCTTTAATTTTTGAAAATAATTTTGATGAAGGTTCTACAATAAAAATATTATTGTTTGGTATTACGTGATCTCAAAAAGTTTAAGAAACACTGATCTAAAGTGTAGAATGTTTAATATCAAGCAATATTTTGAGTATTATCAGTTGTTATCAGTTATAATACTACAATAATAGAATGAAAAAATCTATTACTAGTGTTAAAATTTCAGTGTTAAATTTATTGTAAATAAGTAAAAATAAAAGTTTTGAAGAATTTTAGAACATTTCAGCAACACCTGTTATAAAAGTCTGGTCACGCTTATGAAACTAATAACAATATTGTTGATCACTTTAATCAAATATTGCATTTTCATTGCACATACAATTTAAAACTATTAAACACTGTAAGTATAGAAAAATGCTATGTCAAGTATGTGAGTTTCACTCATTTTACAAAAAACTACCATTCTAGCTTATCAATTTTTTTTTAACTATTAAGTACATTTTCGAAAAAAAAATAAAAGATCAAATCCTGTTAGATTTTATAAAATCAATAAATGCTTGTTTGATGAAACATCCATTTCATTATAAAATTTATAATTTTCTAAATAAATGATTAATGACCAACAGCGTAACAACAATACCTCTACGGTTATACAATATATTTAGAATATATCTAATGCTAAAAATTATGAAGTGTTAGTATTTAAATATATTATATTTGAACTAATAAATAATTTTTCAAACTAGAATTGACAAGTGTAATAATTTTATTTTTATTCAATAAAATCTATGTATTGATATTTAAATGTTTAAACAATGCAATTACGGGCAATGCTATGTTATAATTAATTAGTTTTTAATTTTAAAATAATTAAAGTCAATAACTATTTCATTTAATTTTAATAATGAATAACAAATTATACTTTGTAAATTATAGATAATACTTCTTACAAACGAGGTCTCTATTAAAATGCTAACTTATAACTGTATATTAAAAGGTAAAAATGTATCAGTATAAATCAACTATACATTACTTTTAAACAACATTGGATAACAAATATAACATAAAATTATGTGTAAGAAACGTATCGACTTCATGAACATGAACTAGTAAAAACTATCTATGAAATCCGTTGACTTTGCTTTATATCCACACGGAAAGCTAGTATAAAATACTTATATACTCGTATTTGAAATAAATTTTGTTTAAATTTGTATTCCTATGTCAAAATATGTTTAGTTTAGCCATCATTAATATTGATTTACGTAGGATCACCTTTGCAAATATTTACTTAATTTATTAAAATAAATCAGGCGTCTAAAATCTATTTTGTTAACTTCATGACTATATTATGAGTTTTTATCATATAAAACAAGTCGGGGCGTATAATATTTAATGATATACTTTTAATGGTATATTAGATATATCACGAATATTAATGTATTCGTTATAACGTATACATCATTGCATAAATTATGGTTTAGGCTAACTAATTATTTAAAACTTATTTAAAACAATGTAAACTTAAATTAAATTAAAAATATGACTAACGAAACTATTAGCAATAAAATTCTAGGCAAATAAAAATGTATTTATACATTACATTATACATTGTATATTCATTACAGACCATTAGTTTAGCATCCATTATTTGGATAATTACTTTATGCATCATTAAAATTACTATAGGCGATTTTCAAATAAATTATTTTCTTACAAAGGTTAGTAAGTCAAAAGTACAAATTGAAAATCTTATATACAAGTATCAGGAATTTAACGACGGTTAGATCCATTCAGGCACCTTACCATCAATGTTCTATATCTAATAGATATAGTTTTATGAGATGATATGTATTTAGTACAGTTTCGACTAAAATGTATAACAAATTAAAAATAACTTTAAATACGTTATTCACAAGTTTTCAATATTTATGAGCAATATTATGATCGCGTGAATGGAAATTTATCGTTATATTCGGTAACAGCATTGATTAAATATATATTTAATAAAAAGCATTATAATAGTATTAATATTTTTTTGATTACGGTACACAATATGTATTATTTATACATACTATATAGTTAGTTTCTCGATAATAATAACGGTTTTATTAATATTTTTAACGGGAATAAAATATTACTAAAAGTTTAATTTCCAATATACATATGATAATCTGGTACTTGCCATTTAACCATATCGTAATTGATTGAATCGTATTATATCGTGGTTTTTATATTTAATGATACCAAGGTATTACGAAAACTTATGAGAAACGAGTTTTTAGTGTAGGTTCATCAACTGGCCATTGACCTATCTATGCGCTCTGTGCCTATGTGTCTGTACCACAAGCGAAAGACTATTTTTCTTTTTAAAATAATGCGGCATAAACGATTTTGTAAGTGAAAAACAACTTAGGATTAAATCTCAATTTTGAAGTTTAAAACTCGTACAGTCTATTAACCCTGCTATAAGCAAAGTGAAACGTAGATTTTTGAATAAAATTAAGAACAGTGGTTAGTTAATAGCATTTAAATGTTACTGTATCATGACATAAGTATTACATATGCAGGTTAAAAATGAAATGTACTCTGAATACCAGTTACCACAGTCTACAGATATCATGGGTAGTAGTATATTTATCTAAACGTCAATAATTAATATATAGTAATAAAGCTTATCATATAATACGCCTATTATAGCTGTATCATAGAAATGCCTAGATTTTTTTGGCAAGTTGTGCACAAGACGAATTTAAAAACGAAATACTGGATTAAGGGGAAGAAATACAATCTACAAATTTTGAAAAAATCGTTATTAATTTACAATACATATAAAAATATAGTTATTTATGCTCAGAACTCTAGGCATTTGCATATTCGTTTAGAAAACACATATTGAAATTCTTGTTCGACATAAGTTTGATCTATAGTACGTAGATTTCAAATATAAAAAAATTGTATTGCATAATTTTACATATTTTGTTAGTTTTAGTAAGAATTAGTATATTTTAGAATTAAGAATTTTTATATGCATATTTTATAGATTTAACGAAACAATTTTTTCTTAAAAATTAAAAGATCCTTATAGTTCAACAAAAAAATATAAGATACATGACAACCAAAATTCGAAGTTAAATATGATTTGATAAAAAAAATGTATTCACCAAAGACTATCTTTGTATTGCTCCCAATACATTAAACAATTATAATTTATATTATATTAAGAAATCGTAAAATTAATCGTTTGCCAGCCCGAATTAATCTTTATCCAAATTTACCAAGACAATTAATATCTTAATATTGTACTAAAATATGAAGTGGTTGTTATAAATATTTATACACGATATTATTTTTATAATAATATAAAACAACCTATCAAATTATTTAAATATTAATTAAACCTATTTTTTAATAGAAACTAAAATTTATTAATTAATTATAAAGATTAAAATTTGATAAAACTTGTATAACATGAAGACAGAAACTCACAACTATGCAGTGATTATTTTTTTTTAATTTGATTTTAATTTTTTTGTATCTAATTTACGTAAATTGTATTTTATTCAATAAATTGTATATTTTCCAAATTTATACTGCATATTACGTTTTATAACGCACACGTAAGCGCTTCTTTTAGTACTTTTTAACATGTAAAATAACGAATTTTGATAATTACAAACTTTCTTAATTCTAAATATAATTCTAATCGTTGTTTTATTGGAATCAAAACTTTTAACTAACATTGATTGATAATAAAATTAAAGTCAAATGTTACAGGACGTGCCTGTGTATGAAAGGCATGATCCGTAGACACGCCTATAGGCTATATACTTGGAATTCAACACAATGTATAATTTTAAAATGCTAAAAATAAGACAAGCTACGAATTATAACATGGTCTATTGAAAAAAATAACAAATTACCGCTTCAGTGATTATTATAAAGTACCGTATTCTTCTATCGGAAATATGTTGTAAATATTTTATTTGAAATGAGACGTTTTAGAACAACTATACACAAGTTAATATGTATACTTAGATACGTGCAATATAATCAATTTTAAAATGATTAAATTATCATTATATACAAAGCTATAGATATTGTAATATTCATAGGGCTTGAGCATATGAAGAAGTAATATTATTATAAACGGAAATTTAGTGTATATTATTAAATATATGTACACAGTTAAAACAAGCCGAGCTGTACATAATGTGTAAGTCATTATTATTATTATCATCATCAGTACAACGTGCAATATTAGATAAGTGTAATTGTATTAAAAAGATTCAAACTTCGAGTACCTAATTTTGAAATGATTTTGTCGGTCTTGACAGAAATTATAACATAGTGCATTCCATGATTACATGAGACTATCAATGTTATAATATATTAATACGTTGACATTTTTTCGAATGAAAATCCTGAAGAAAATTGTTAAATCGATAACATAGTAATGACAGTGAAAATACTAAGTAATAGTATACGTAAATCCTAACATAACGTTCGGTAATTAAAACGTGCAAAACACAACAAAAATAAAAATAAGGTTTGGCAGTAATAACGTAGTATATAATATACTAACTATATTATAGTTAGTTTAGAAGGCGTCGTTGACCTGAATAAAAAATATTTAACTCTCAGATATTTCCCATTTCAGCGAAATATAATACTTCTAATTGGAAAAACTTATAGTAGGTATATTTATTTAAACGTAATGTTTTTTCATCAACAACGTTGAACAGTATATATATATATATTATAATAAATGATGAGGTAGGCCGATGAGTGAGGTTACGAGTAAATATTTAGATATAGTACACGGAGGAAAACGTACGTTGTGCGTCGTCAACGAAAGTTAATATTACGATATGAAATATGCATACAATATGAACGAGCATTTCGAAAAAACTGCTCGAACCAGCAGATTTTTATTTTTTTTTATAAAAGTCTTACCTAAGTAGATAAATTTTCGTGAAATTATAACGATAGTTTTACAAAGATAATCTCGACTTTTACAATAGCAGTTGTAGTATACCATAATATTTGTAGTATACACCTAATCGCCAAAGTTATGAAAATACGGTCGGGTAAATGGTATAAATGAGTGATCGCTATAGTGGCGTACTTAAGAGTTTTCAATGGAGAGAGAATATTATAAACAATATTATATTTTAATGGTATGTGGGTATGAAGTCAAAAACAGTAATAGGCAGGTTTTAATTATTATAAAATAATATTTTTTTAGCTCGAAACAATTTTCTTATAGTTCTCAACTGTAACCAGAGATAAATTTATGATACATTTTTAAGTATTCTCTTAATTATAGTTGTGATGTTAGGTCATTAAAAAAATATAACCAAATAGAGGGTATTTCCTTACGAACTAACCTACCCCCTGGGCACACCACTGTTTAGGTTAGGATGACATACTAGTGGAAATGATCGGTTTACAATGAGCGCGTGCGTACGATGAGTGAACAGCACGTAACAAATAAGACGGCGAAAGGGGAGATTGATCAGTTATTATCGTCCGGGACGACAGCAGTTAATGGTTGGTATAGTTTTTCGCTGAGTGTCTGCTGACGTCGATCGCGAATTAAATTGAGCGCGCTTTTCCGGAGCAACGACTAGAACCACACGATATTCCTGAAAATAAGGCGGTCGTGGATAGGATCGTCGTCACCGAGCGCGCATGAGAGGAAGTACCATCATTGCGCGAGAGGTCGACGATGGACGAGACGTCGAGTGACGTAACGGCAGCTGGTCGGGCGAGTTCGGGTCACGTTTTCGCCCTGGATCCTCCTCCCTCTGATTGGTAATTGCGTAACATAAATTATCTTCACACACGCGCGTCTCGAATAACAATAATAACAATAATAATAATAATAATAATAATAATAATAGTACATAGTATGATACAGCAATAATAATAATAATAACAGCTGATCGATACGACCGTGTGCATTGCGTGGCCATCATCGCCGGAAGCAGATAAAAAATATAAAATACACACGATCTAAACGCATGTACACCATGCAAGCCCCGGGATATCCGCTTCCGCACGCAAAGATTCACTTGATAACGAAAACGTTGATGATGTTATATTTATCTGACCATTTTTTTTTCATTCGCTCAATGAAAAAAAGCTAAAAATAAATAAAAATAAATATATCATGGCAAATTTTTTGTTATCGCTGCGGCTTGTGACTGACTACGTGCAATCTCTGTGTGAGCATATTTTGCAACATCTGTATATTTAGGATATAATTATTATTATTAAACACTTAACACACTAACGAGTGGCGGCTGTTCGAGGCCGTAGAGATAAAATATAGAAATCGAAACCAAAAATACAGGTGGTAGTTGTAAATATTATTATTATCATTTTTATTCCAGTTCAGTATGTATACAACCTGCTTCGCGCACCTGTTTGAAAATAATTAAAGCAGCCAACGAATATTATTCCAAACGAAAGGGAGAAAAATAATTATTACAAATTGTATAAGGTGTATACAGCTACGTTACCAACGGTTTTCCTTTTCATCTTTCTATTCAATCGAAGTAAAACATAACATTTACTAACTAGAAACCGATAATCGACAGAATATTTTATTTTAACACTGGATAAAATATATACATTGCCATAGCTCAGATGGACTGTTTTCCGTAATTTTTTTCTTAACTCATGTAGCAAAATTATTTCTTTTGTACGTTAAACAAATCAAAACTCATTAAGTTTACCCTTGTACTAGTGTCAGGTTTTGAAGGACAAAATATTCTGTAACAATAATGTGTGCTATGTAATTAAAATCTCATTTTTTAACAATGTTCTATTTTTCGGAAACTATTAACCATTTAAAGAATAAAAATCATTTAATTTTTTAATAATGTTTTCTTATTCATAATAGAAAAGTTGACATAGCATTAATCGAAACCTATTTAACATAAAATAAATATATGCATATTAGGCAAATCATCTAGATATGAGTACAGCATTTTTAATTTCGCGATAAATACCAGATAATGTCTTTTCGCAATACTAATAAAATAGTTGATAATTTGTATATGTTTTAGTCTAAATGAATCAACCTATACATGCATTAATTTCAAATCAATTTTATATTTGTTTGACATTTAATCGCTCCATTACGCCAACATTAAAACATTGGGAATACAGGTTTTTTCTAATTAATTTTTAAATCCAAATATAATCGCAAAAATAAAATATTAATATCTGTAAAATTATTATTACAGCTAATTACACTTATCTTCCACATTTTAGTTCAACTTCATCCATTGGAAGTATTTAAATCGATTAGTTATGGCTTATTGCACCAGGGATATGTCTTTAACCGTAATCTGTATTTTACACAAATAAATGCATATGACCGGATTTTGCAGCGAACTACTCAAAAGCAAAAATGCATTAAATAACAATGGGTTATAGAGGAATATCTTAAATATTCTAAAGGATCCCACTTAAAATCTGAAAAGTGATTCAATTGAGGACGCCTTAAGCTAATAATACTACTACTACTTAAGAGCTGTTAAATTTATTAAGTATAAATATACTATTGAACGTTCATTTATAAATGTCAATACAAAAATTGTTTGTTGAAGAAAATGAAAGGGCAGTCTTAATAAACGAGTATATCATTATGCCACGATAGAAATGTATTGTCCATCCAATTTAACAGGATGGAAGTAGTTCATGTACAATTGTTGCTTATTGTGAATCACAGACTTTTTGAAGATTAAGAATACAGAAAGGTTCAATAAAAATAAATCAATTATCAATTCAAAATATTTAATTTAATTTTCCTACACTTATCATAAAATCATTAAGATTTCTTTAAATGATCTACTATATAGTTTAATAATCCGACATATATGAGATCATAGTACTAACAGATTATCAAAAAACAACTAGAAATTTTAAAATTAATCTGATAAAAACCTAATATCTTTACTTACGTATCTAATTAAATATACATGTAGAATTTATTTCGATAAGTGGTTATAAGAATGTGTTATAATTTGAGTAAATATAATTATTATCACTGATAAGTTTATCATTTTTATTAAAATGTCAACAATATTATCTTAAAAAAAAAAAAAATAATTGAAAAATTTAATTTATATGTGATGTGATAAAAATATTCCTGATAATTGAGAAAACCAGATTATCAAAACTGTATTTATATTTTCAAAAATATCAATTTTGTAAAAATGTTAAAGAAATGAATGGTAAAATTTAAATGATAATTAACTTTAAAGGGTAAATATTAAATATTAAGATATTATTATTTATAAAATTATAATTATATTTAATGCTTCTACTACTTAAGCTATAACTAATTATGATTTATAAACTATAAAAAATAATATTGATATAAAGCACAAAAATAATACAATTATATTGTACATAATGCACTGATACAATAATACACTTATGAAGAAACAATTGTTCACAAATTTTAAAACCAAAATATTTTATTATAATAAAATACAGAAATATCTAGAATATCAAAATAGTATGTGGTTAATATTCAAGGAATAAATGAAATAAAAATTATGAATATTTATTTATTTTTATTTAATGAATCACTCTGTATGCATATTTTATGAGTCAACGAAAAAGTCTTCCAATCTAGTTAAATATAAGAGAGTACAATAAAGTGTAAAAAATACGTTAACAACTTGTTTTGTGGTTTTTATTTCCATAGCTTATATTGCAAATTTAATTCGATCAATGACTATTAAACTACACAGAAAAGAATGACGTGTATAGTTACAGTTGTATAGTTACAGTGTATAGTTATAGTTCATCGTGTGAAAATTAAATATGAAATGCCAATTCATGACATTTTGTGGACTCGCATTTGAGGTATAAAATTGTTTACCAATAATTATATCAAAATATTATTATAATTTTCAAATAAAAATAACACATAATTTACAGCATCTATTATTAATTTACTTAACCCAATGATGTGAGTATAATTTTATAAAAAAAAATTGTATCGAGATGTGTTATCAAGACTGAAAAAATTATATGGTCAGTATATGTTTATATTAAGAAGTCTTAGTTCAATGGGGGTTAAGGATAGCAACAATATATAGGTATATTGATGATATCGAAACTTTATTTCGACGTTTCAAGATATTTGCTATTGATATTTGGTCACTGATAAATCACTGCCCTCAATAGATAAGTCCGATATATTGGAAATCGAAATAAAAGGTTTTCAGCACGTTTATACATTTATTTTGTTATACTGGTACAGCAGCTATAGAGAGGAATAACGATTAGGTTTCAGTGTTGTAACTCGTAATAACTAATCAAAAAATTTAGAATATTTCAATTTTCCATTAGTTACACTTTTAAACTTTAGATTTAAAAACTTACGTTTTAAACATCCAGTAGTTTGCCAAAAAACCACTTTAGAACTAAAATTACAAGCAACAACTTACATACAAGAATTAAGTTCATCTGACTCTAGTGCCGATGAGGAGTATTCATATGATAATGGCCAATGAAATTACCACACTTATACATCTCGCTTTTACGTTTAAAATATAAATATAAGGTCTCTATATAATTACACTATATAATATACTATGTACAATATCTGAATTAGGAAGTTTAGTTGTGATTTGGTATTATTGAAGTAACAATATACAAAACATTTTTTTTTTTTTTTGAGTTTTTAGTTTCGGTATAATTTTTGTTCGATAAATGGATATATATTTATAGACGAAATAGTTATCGATGTACCATTTTATCGATATTTGGTCTAAATCATATCTTGATACCAATATATCGTTACTACTTGATATTTTGCTCTTCTGGTTAGAGGGATTCACAGAATGTGGAAATTAAATATTTTCCCCTTTCAATACTATTACAACTTACCACCTCTAATTCCAGTACATTTTAATGTTAATTCAAGTCATTTTCTATAGATCATATTTAAATATAGGCTTAATTGGAAGATATATGCACTACAAATATTTAATAAAAATAAAATTATGGTTTAAAAAGAAATTGTATACATTATTACTGAGTTGATCGGTAATTTTTTTGAATATTTGATTGTATATAAAGGTTTATTATTAAACGTTTATTCTAGGCTACGAACCACATGATAACGAAGATTGATAAAAGATAAAATAATATCAATGAAAATACCGTCAATCGTAATAGAAATAGATTACAGTCAAAATCCGTTTTTGCCTTGCAACGCCATATAATTCGAGTCGATAAATAGTAGAAATCTTGTATACTTGATCGGGTCTAGATTCAGTACGTATTATAGGTAAGAAACGCTCACATTCGAGAGCATATTATTGTCAAGTATTATGCAACACATAGTATGATGTAAATTGTAGTACCTATCAAATTTTAATTTATTGCATATTTTTCAATAAATTTCTTTCTTTCAATATTTTAGATGGAATATGTGCCATGAGGCCACAGCAGGAGCTGTCATTATTTTTTAAACATATCGAGTTTTCACATTCTATCGAAAAGCAAAATGGAATGCAAAACAACCAACCTAATTGTGCTGAATACTTCCATAATATTTCATGAAGATTAAAAAAATTACTATGAATCTTCAGATTTGAATACAAATTTTCTTCCCTAACTTCATAGATTTTAATCGTGATATAATTTAATTATTAACTCAACCACTATAGATGATATTCACAAAGTCATGATTAGGATATTAGAATCAAATATAATTATTTTCTTTCATTATTATTTATATTTAACTTTTTATTTATTTTAAATAAGTTATTTTTCTTAGCTAATACTATCACTATTTTTACCAAAATATAAATTAGTATTAAAATATGAAAAAAATATGACGTTTCATAATTATATTATTTGTATAAATATATTTGTCCGAGACAACTATGTCTTACACTATAATTTGTGTGTTATACGTTACAAAAACAATAATAGAAAAATTAATATTCAACAGTTATATAATTGCACCATATAAACATTCTTACTCTCCACATTGAAAAAGTATATTCATTATTACGACTGCAATTGAAAACACATATTATAGATAATATATACTATAAATATCAAAAATATATCATATATATCAAAAAATATCTGTCAACTTCCATGTACGATTAAATTAAATATGGATATATAAATTAAGAAAACATTTAATATTGACGTGAAACAAAAATGAAAAATGTTTCGATAAAAAATTATTTAAAAAATCATCTACATATAAAATACAATTGAATATTTAACCATAATTTAAGACATCGATGTGTATGAAATAAATATTATACTTATAAAACTCCGAAAGTGTATTTACAAAAAAAAAACAATCGAAATATTCATAATCGAATACATACTTTAAAATCACTACAACTCGCAATTACATTTTTTTAACCTTTTGAAATAGTAACCTTGTAATACTACGATTTTAATATATATATGATATAAAATAGCGATAGCGCACAATATGCTTTTTAATGTCCTGCATTATTACTTAAAATAATAATAAAACACTTTAACTTATGAGGGTTTAGTCAATGTTATTCTTAAAATTTCGACATGTGAATAATAACTAAGCATTTCCGGTCGAAAATATTTGATTTTTAGTGGGTTCTTGTCATAATAATACATTATAAAACTATAATAAAAATAACTATTATAAGAAAACATTTTTTTTAACGTACTTATTGCAAAAAAAGTGTCGACATATGTTAAGTAAAATTTCGTAAGATTATTTACTCAAGTCTTATTCAAAATTGTAATCGTCCCATTCAGTAACATTATGCAAACGTATGAACATCCGGGTTCTAGTTCTCACTAATGTAATAGTTTTTGCAATTAGAACCGACATCAATCTATTTCCAGATCATAAACGAACTTGTATAGAAATAACAGTAATAAACATTTTAAACTGAATTAAAGACAATCATGATTGACGGGCCTTTTCGAGATTATGAGAACAATGTGCAAGGAATAACATTTTATGCATGATTTTGAATGTTACAACGAATCAAAAGACGTACTTGAACGGATAACATCGCCACGGTTATTAGACGCGATACACAGTGAGCGAGATGTTAGAATTGGTTGCCCGTGCATGGTGTATCGACCGTCGACTATTGATGTTCAAAAACTATCAGTGTTCCGGTAAAAATAATAATAAAAATAATAATTGGTTTGGCGAGGTACGTGTATCCCGAATAATTCCTACAATTATTGTACAACGCAATACATACGAATAATTTTATACCAGTTTATGTCGTATATTATTTATACGTATTATATAGTCGATATCAGTCATCAGACGATGGGACGCGCGGTCTCGACGTCGTCGTAGTCGCCGCCGTACACATACACAAGCTGTCAAGGTCATGTTTTGGGCGCGCACACTTTCCTTTGTGTGCGTTCGCCCGGTTTATCGGCGAGAAAGAAGGGAGCGGGGAAAGGAAATTTTTTTATATATAGTCGTCGCCGCAGCAGTCCCCACCGACGATCAACACGACTGCGTACGACGAGTTACGTCACGACAGCGGCGGCAACCGTCTCACGTAAGAATATTATTATCGTTGTCGGGCCTGTCAGAGGAGAATAAAAATTACGTGAAACGATAACGAATGAATAAACGATCAAATCCGAAACACGGTAATAACAGAATGTGGGTAGAAAGGGTGGCAACGTCGTACGTTTGTGATAATAACGTTTACGCGCGCATTATCATTATTGTTGTTATCTTGTGGATAAAAATACGCGGAATAATAGACCTCCGAAGATGGAGCACACAACATTTCATCATCATGATTATTATTATTATTTTTACGTAAATGCCCAGTGTACGGTTAATTGAAATTCGAACTATCGTTTGTCAGACGCAGCGAAGGCAAAAACAGACGTGCCAAGGATATATAGCCGGCCGTCGTTGGAGGTTGAATAGCTTTCGCGCGCGCGCCCATTGTTCTACATTATGTGCGACGACGACGACGGTAACTACGGTGTGACGTCACGTAGTTGACCGCGGTGTAATTACATATATACAAACACGTTTGTTGTTATATTTTACGTTCTCATTACATTTACGTCGTCTCGTGGAAGCGGGGGTGGTTGATCGGTGGGAGTAGGGAATCGGTTTCTTTCATAATTATTATTGTTATTATTATTATTTCGTACTTATATATTACCATTGTTGTCGTCGTCGTCGGCGTCCATATAAAATACTAATTACTACACGGTGCGCGGTTGAAAGGGAATACGAACAACGAATTACGAACAATACAATAGTAGAAGAAGAATATTAACATCGGAAAGAAAAAAACGCGTTACGTCATGGCCTAGTCCTACGGGGGAAAACTTGTGAGAGGGAGTGATCAGAGCGAGAGAGTGACAGAGACAGACGGTTTTAATAGCAATAAAAATAACCAAGTCTCTCATCGACAACGACACCGGGGCCACCGACTGTTGAAACTGCCCCGGCGGCGGTGACGTGAGTGGCGGCGGTAGTTAAGACCTTGACAACGTCCGTCAATGAACCTGCTGCAGGAGCGCCGCCTCTCACTCACGCACACACACGTGAACACACAAAAACATACAACATACCGTGTCCTTCAATTTTTCCCACACGCTCGTTCGTCAATGTTTATGATACTATTATACATATATACTCAGCCGCTGCCCTTGGATGCATGTTGTTGGACGGTGATTATAATAATAATAAATAAACGAAATAAAATAAAAAATAGTTTCTTTTTCCGAGTCGCACACGTGTTTTTGTTCGATTAACGTCGTAGTAGCGCAGGAGAATAAGGAGCAACAGCGTAATTGTAACTATCGGTATCAAATGTTATGTTTAAACGTGTGCCAATATTACTAATACTATATACATTATTATGTATTACCCAATCTATTTATTATTTAATACCCAAAAACTCATTGAAATTGTTTTAGAAAATAGCATATTATTATAAGAAAATTCCCAAATGATCTATTAAATAATTGTTTTTTTAGATTCTGAACGGAGTGAAGAATGTATTGATTTTACAATGATGTGTTTTTTTTTTTTTTTTTTTTTTTTTTTTTTTTTTGTGTCTGTCGACACGTTTTGGGGCAGTAAAAATGCTTCGATTGCCTTATGTAGCAACTTTTCTGAAAGGAAAGTGAATCTATTTGGTACTTTGGGGGGTCAAAAGTAAAAAATTTCCAATATTTTTTAAATGCGACGGGAAAAACCATAAAAAAATTTGGGAAAAACGGGAGTTTTTACGCAAAACCAGTTTTTGACATAATCAAATTTTTTATTTTGCTATAACTCAAAAACTAATCTATGTAAATACTTGAAATTTTCACCAAATGTTTAGATTAGCGTTCTCTATACACCATTAAATTTTCAAAGTATTTTGACTTTTATGAAGCTATTTATAGACAATTGAAATTTTCAATATTTTTAAGTATTTTTTTTTAAATAACGATAAAATTTTTTTGGCTGCCTAGAAAATCTTGAAAATTTAATACAAGGTTTCTTATAAGTTGTTCCTTAACTGATAAAAAAAAATCTAAAATCGTAAGTCACAATTTTTTTTTATAAGTGCTCAAAGTTCCAATTTATACGAAATATGTAAAAATCACGATAATTTGCAAGTTATTTTGTAGATAAAAATTCATAAAATTTTTTCTGTTCATACTTAAGGTTCAAAATTTTAACACGAGGTTATGTATAAGCTACTCTTCAAAAATCTTTAAAAAAATTTCTACCGGAATTAGAGGAAAAAATTTTATGACTGTTTGAAATTTAAATATTTACGAAATTGCATAAAATAGCGATTTATTCTCAAACGATTTTAAATATTTTTTATAATTCAAAAAGTATAAGTCGCAGATTTTTGAAATTTCTACCAGCTGTTAAGATTGGTATTTCCTTTATGTCATATTTTTTTCAAAATATTATATTGATTTTTAAGCCACTTATAGGCATTTAAAATATTCGATTTTTTTACATTTTTTTTTTATAATCGGTGATAAAAAAAATTTGGCTCGTACAAAATACTTGAAAATTTAATAGAAGATTCCACAGAAGTAGTTCTTAAAGTCATTCAAAAATTATTAAAATCCATAGGCACAATTTTTTTTTATAAGCGTTTGAACAGCGAATATTGACAAAAAATTACATGTAAAATATAATATACTGTATAATATTCTAGACTGACAAAGATATCGGTTTTTTTTAAAATGCTCTAACTCAAAAATGAAAAACCGCAACAACTAGAAATTTTCACCAAATCTTTATATTGACGTTCTCTATACATGGTTAAGATTTCAAAGTATTTTGACATATTTTGACTTATTTATAGACAATTTAAATTTTCGATTTTTGTTAAATTTTTGTTTTTAAACATCTATAAAATTTAATTGATTGAGCGAAAACTCTTGAAAATTTTATACTAGGTTTATAATAAGTTAAACTTATCGTAACTAAAAAATATCGGTGATCGGTTCACTCAATTTTTTTTTATAAGCCCTTAATTCTCAAATTTGTATAAAATGTGTAAAAATCACGATAATTTGCAAGTTATTTTGTAGATAAAAATTCATAACATTTTTTTTGTTCATACTTAAGGTTCAAAATTTTAACACTAGGTTATCTATAAGCTACTCTTCAAAAATCTTTAAAAAAATTTCTACCGGAATTAGAGGAAAAAATTTTATGACTGTTTGAAATTTAAATATTTACGAAATTGCATAAAATAGCGATTTATTCTCAAACGATTTTAAATATTTTTTATAATTCAAAAAGTATAAGTCGCAGATTTTTGAAATTTCTACCAGCTGTTAAGATTGGTATTTCCTTTATGTCATATTTTTTTCAAAATATTATATTGATTTTTAAGTCACTTATAGGCATTTAAAATATTCGATTTTTTTACATTTTTTTTTTATAATCGGTGATAAAAAAAAATTGGCTCGTACAAAATACTCGAAAATTTAATCGAAGATTCCACAGAAGTAGTTCTTAATGTCATTCAAAAATTATTAAAATCCATAGGCACAATTTTTTTTTATAAGCGTTTGAACATCGAATATTGACATAAAATTACATGTAAAATATAATATAATGTAGAATGTTCTAGACTGACAAATGATATCGGTTTTTTTAAAATGCCCTAACTCAAAAACGAAAAACCGCAACAACTTGAAATTATCATTAAATCTTTATATTGACGTTTTCTATACATGGTTAAAATTTCAAAGTATTTTGACATATTTTGACTTATTTATAGACAATTTAAATTTTCGGTTTTTCTAAATTTTTCGTTTAAAAATAAAATATACTTATATAATATTTATAAATAACATTGTATTATATTCTAGACTAACATATGAACTCCGTTCAGAATCGTTATTCGTATACAATGATATCTATCATTGCATTCAAATTTAACAAATCCATTATAATAATGACCTATCCTATAAGCGAGGTGCACTCCACCCCTAACTGTACAGCAGAGCGAGGCCCATCCGGTTCTTTTTTATGTTCCTAATTTATAATTTACAGAAAAAAAAAAAAAAAAAACTAAACATTACAGAAAAATATAAAACTAATTTGATTAATTTGACTTTATGCATTGAGGAAATGATCTGTATGTAATTTTAAAATGTAAATTAAATTTAAATTATTAAGCCGTATATAATATACAAATAAATATACATTAAAGTCAATAAAATTAATCAAAATGTTAAAAAATAAAAAGAAACTTAATGCAGAAAAATGCAAATTAAAAGTTTTACCGTTGAAGTATTAGTAACACGAAAAAAATAATATACTTGAAGAGCATTGTATTACGAAACTTTTAAAAAAAAACACTTTATGTTGAAATCTGGGCACTAATTTTTCCTATCATTATTACGATTTACATTTGCATGTAGGGAGGAATATAATAACGATATAGCAAGGCAAGCAAGGTCGAGAGATGGCAAATAAAAATATTAAAATGAACAGCGCGACTTGGTTGTTTCTCCTTTTCCTTAACATAGCTTTCTAAGACAGCGTGTTTGACCAGTAAAATATGTGCAAGAGTTTCTATTGTGGTTAGGAACCTCTGATAGAAATTATATAAAAAAATTATAAAATACATTTATAATTATACTATTTATGCTTTAAGAATAATTGAACAATATTTTATACAATAATTAATATTGTAAACTTACACCTAGGATATAGAAATCTAAAAGTTCTATTGTATTTGACCTATAGGATAAAAATAGTTTAACATTGGTTATTCAACTAAAAGTTCACCAAAACCAGTGTCTTGTCAATTATTAGTTCTTGTATTCTAAAACATCGGTTAATATTATTTACAAAATAAAACCAAATAATAAATATCTATTTAACTGTATGTTTTTAAAACTTTCAAAGCAACTGAACGTTTAATTTTTCCTTCATACTTATCATATAATAAATTAGAGAAAATTAAAATTGTTAACCTTTAAAAATAACTAATTGTAATTGCATAGAACTATAAAAATAAAAACTTTTAAAAAGTATTAAAATATATTTAAATTCAAATTTAAAAATTGTGATTACTTTGAAGTGATGTAGATTCCTAATTTAGGTTGCATACGTCATAAATTAAACTTAAACTAGGTAGGTAAAAAACAACAAGTGTACTGAACAGTGTTAAAATGTTTTGACGATTTATTAGAAAAATAACACAATCGAATGACGAGACGGAAAATAATGAAATTTCGTGAACAAGTAAAACTACTTATTAATTTGTTTATCAATAAAATAACATGTTTCGTTGCTAAAAAAATATATACATATAATTAAAATTAAAGTTTTCTAATTTCGAATGAAATACATCAAAAAATATTTAGTTAAAATTCAAAAACAAATTTGTATCAAGTTCACCGGGAAAATTATTTATGTGACAGAAAAATGTATTAAGTATTTATAATATTTACCATAAATGGCATTAAAGAACGTTACTACGTTGAAATTTTATTTAAATATTTTACCGTATTCGGTTTTTATACTTTCATAATGCTTTACGAATAGCTAAGGTGATCATACGTCTCGTGTTTTTCTTATCTTTAGCTCATGTGCCCCAGGAAATTTCCAGGACATTGAAATGTCCCGTTTTTAAAAATTAGTAAGAAATGACAACAGTCATTTTTAATTTATTGATGAATTATTGTTTTTATTATATTTAACTAGTGTGTGCATGCGACGTTTATAACTTGTATTACTGCTTGATATACGGTGATGAGTGACGACGACAAATGACAGGAGCTGTGTGTGGTGTATCAGGATAGATAACTATACTAATAAAATATATAATATATAAATACCGCGTGTTAGTAAAAAAAAAAAAAATTATTTTTCATAATTCATTATTATTATTATAGGAATCGTCAACTATTTTTATTACGTAGACGCTTTGCTTAAATATACAAAAAGGTTATTTTTTAATAAAACGGAGTTACTTATTAATAAGTGCAAGTAATTAGTTTAATTTTTATGTTTCTTAAAATCATAATAGTACTTAATTTTGTCAATAATTATTAAATCATAAAAAAAAAATTGTACGTTATCATAGTTATGAAGATAGTTTTTTGTCCATTTTGACTAGAAAAATATATGGTCACCTTATATATAACGAATGCGTAGATGGGTCTATGAGCAATTAAAATACGGTAGTACACTGAGTATTTACAATATTGACCATAACGAGGCCTCAATTATTATTATTATTAATAAAGTAAACACTTTCATTAAGTGTTCACTAAACTAAACTTAACGAATTTCATTTCGTTCGAATAGAAGAATTCGACAGATTTCTTAAAAAATACGGGCAAGTTAAAACTTAATAACAAAATAAAACTAAACCACCAACGAAGTGGAAAATATAGCTTACGGAGTACTACAAAAAGTTAAGGTATTTTCCTACTTAAATTAAGATATTCCACAATATAATCTATATCCATATACTCTTACTCAGTATGTTTATTGACAAACGATATAATAATATGAGTGATATCTGTTTTTATCGTGTTGCTTATTTATCTTTGTGCTCATAATATAATATTATACATTATAACAGCATTTTGTAATTTAATATTTGAGCATTCTACAAACGGTTAATTTATTTACTGCTAATTTTCTTTGATTACAATCGACACGCGAAACACGGTGTAACGAAATTAACCGCCCTTTTAGAATCACTGAATTAATTAAATTATAACATTGAAAAATCAATTGAGAAATGATTTTGGAAATTGTGAACAGGTGGGTCAATAAAACGATGGCAATGAACGAATTATATACGATGAAAAAATATGAGTCGTTAAACCACGACGTAATAATAACACAACCTGGACCAAACGGCAGTAGCGGCATTCGTTCGGTTTCAGGTCGTTTTCGAGTGGGTTTTCTGCGCTAATGCAATTAAAAACAGTCATTATTTCAGGAAACCGAAGGCGGTCGTTTCGATCGGAGAATATTTGCACAAGGTAAAAAACGGTAACGACTATGGTGACTGGTGCTCGTCGTCACACACAGCGCTAGCCGGAGAGACGGAACGAGCGGGAAAGAGAAAAAGATAGAGGACAGAGAGAAAGAAAACGAAAGATTTACAACACGACGGAGAGGACCTTGAGATGTGCGTGTGTACGCGAGCGCGCGCACTCACGTATAACTGGCGAGCGAGCGGTAACGGACGAAATCGTCTGGGAATGCTGTCGGGACCGGTTTTTTATTTTTTCCTTTCCATTCTACCACGACGTCGTTGCACTCGCCCGTGCCCTTCTACTCCTCCAAGCGCGCACTCCGGCACCGGCCCGACGGAGACGGACACGGAGGAATGCACCAACGGCTTGTGCTGGCGCACGCGCGCATTAGCGTGCACGTCGCGATCACGCCGTGTGGCGCGCACGAACCGGTCTGCTGCCCGTCGCGGTCGTTGCAAGCGGCAAATATTTTTTCGCTCACACAATACATTACCACCGTGGTCCACCCATAGATTAACAGAACACGATCGTAATACTACCGTCCAATAATGATTATTTACTATTATTTATTGAAACGTGTAAAGATTTCCCTCCCCCGCATTCCGTCCACTTTCGAACAGGTTATTATTTTACTACACAATTTTCTTCTTGTTGATGTTATTATTGTTGCGGTACGCATATAGCCTCACGAAGAGTGTCAGTCACTGCCGCTGTCTCCGTCGTTGACGCGCCTGCTCGAACGAACAGCACACGCATTAAACAGATACGAGGAGGCCATCCGGCTGACAAAGGGAGTAGATCTCACCTGGAGCGCTTATTTATAATTTTGTTTCATATTACTTTTTATATCCCGAAACGCACCAAGTTGCGTCACAACCGGATGACGAGGGTTATGCACTGATACGTTTTCATCGTTGACGTCCTCGGTTTATGCAACGGTCGACGTGCAAAGTCTCGTAGACGTACAAATTAAATGAAAATAGGTTTTTTTTCTGTCATTCTCAATATTGACCTAGACCCACGTGGTTTGGTGGGAAAACGCAGTTGGATTTGGACGGTTATGAAGTTTTTGAACCGTAAGAAAAATAAACGTTTCCATCGCCCAGGAAAAACACTGGATTATGGCGCTAGGCTTACTTTTGTGAACAGCAGTTACACAATATCTCCATTTCAGGGACGTCTCGTATCAAAAATGTCTACACGTTGTCCATTCAACATTTAATTAATTTAACTTTAAATTTAACCTATTTTTAAAATAAATGAAAAACCTTCTCATCCATTAACACTTCCTTTAGCAAACTTGCAATAGGACAAATTATAAACATAATCTAGTAAATTACTGATTAGACGTGATTTCTGATTTTTATAAATTTCGCGTAATAAAATAACAATATGATGAATTAATATTATTAAATATTTGTTAAATGTTACGATAAAAAATCATTCAAATATATGTACATATCTGTCATTAATTAAAAACCTAATATACAGTTGACCATTTAACGTATCAATCGGACACTTTAAGATTATATTTATGTTATCATTGTAATTTAATTACTTAAGAAATACCTTGAATAATTCGAAATACTAGATAATCAGTAAAATTACGTATTAATGTTATAGATATTTTACATCTATAGGGATAAAGTATATATATATATATATATATATATATATATATATATATATGTGTGTGTGTGTGTGTATGTAAATTGCATGTCTGCACGACAACGTACGCATGCATCTATTATGTTTAAACTATACTAATATCAAATACCAATTAGAAATCCAAATTTGAATTGTAATTACTAATAAGTATGTACATACAACTCATTTGTTTTGTGTACGTCATTCATATCGACATCAATGTTATTACTTATTATTTTATATTTATTTTTATACGATCTAACCTATGATTAGAAAATATATTTCAAGTATGTAGATTAGCGAAAAAAATGTATTTGATAATTTCAACATGAGATAATTTTAAGAGATTTATTTAATCAGTATACTTCGAATAATTATCATAAAAGTAATAACTAACACAGTACAACTATGTGCACAAGTATGCATTTGTTATCTTTAAATTTTGATTAATAACAACTATTATTATATGCTACATAAAACTGATACATCAATCGATACATCTGCACATTTCTTATGATTTACTAAATCATTTCGATATAAGTAGAGTTCATACGAACAAGGTGGACTAAAGTTGTAAATTAACTCACAATTTTATACAAATTTATTATTACATACATATTTTATTAGTAATAACTCATACACTAACAAAGTTAATCATAAATATATATATTTATTAAAATCTTGAAAATATTAATATCAGTTTCATTTAATAAATACAAGTAGCATTAGTGTTTAAAACTAAACAATTATGTATATCTATGCATTTAGATACGAGTATCTGTGTTTTATAATTCAATTAAATAATTTTTTAATGCATTTCCAAATATACAAATTTAGTTTTATAATAGTAAATGTAATAGAAAAAGCGTATTTACTAGAGTGTTATATTAAAACAAAAAAAAAATCGTTTTTATTGGGTTGCAGACTAATGGATATTCTATTTTTGTAAAAATCCGCTATAAATGTCTTTTATTATAATATATTATTACTATCACGTCATACACATTGACCATACTTGTTGGCCGTCACGCTGTACCACGTACATATATTTTTTGAAACATTTTAATATTTTTAAATTCATTTGAGTGCATTATATTAATACATTGATATGTTTGGATAAAATATTATGAAATTTATAAATGTCAAACGATCGCCATGATCTTATAATATTTTATGAATGTAAGTTGCATGGTAAAAATGACACAAGGAAGAAATATTTTGGGAATTTTATAGAGTTTTAAGTAGTGTATAATTATTGAAAATTTAACATTTGCTAAGTATAATTTTACAAAAACAACAAATATAGCATATATTGGTTGTTTATAATGTTTATAATGCGTGAATAATGTAATACACATGACAATGATTCCAATTCCACCGGAAGCGTGTATTGAAGTACCCCGTGATAGAAGATTTCACGCGAACTGGTGTATTTTCGACAGCGCATGACAACCGATTTACGATGAGACGTACATGTATAGTTCATACATACATATAGTCTCACTACAACCCAACCACTCGTATTGGTTTTTATTATCGTACTAAACACGAAACACGAAAACTAAAGACTAAGTTCGATGGTTACCCAACCATAAACGGTGAAGAGGCCACGACGAATATTCAAAAATCACGTTTTCGAGCGTGTTTGATTGATACGCACGTGCGTCTACATCTTATTCGAAGTGAAGGCGGTTGTACGTGATATTTATATTCTATATCTATATGGGCTGATTTTATAACGGTTTCATTACTCTATAACAAGCATAGTGACGAGTCAGTGCAGTTTGATTCTAAACTTTCCGTTTGAAATCATCGAGCGGAAACAGTTGTGATTTCGTCTTGACACGACGACGACAGAGGTGCAACGATGCAGGAAGTACATATAGCGAATAGCGATGAGATGACAACGCGCGTGAATAATCGAAAAGTAGGAAGCGTTTCGGTGTATAAGAAATCAAATTAGTTAAAGGAATGGTAATGCTGGCTGCCAAATGATAGTAGCCGAAGTTATATGCGCGCGTGCGCCAAAATATTGCCTAATCGAGGAGCTTTTACACGCGGTGCAGAGAGCGCAGAATTTCCGGTCAAGAGTTTCTATTGTGCGTCCGCGGAACCATGACGACGACAACGACGACACGGTTCACGGATGTCCTCCAAATAAATTCCAAAAATTACGCGGGCCATATACCCCTGCCAATGTGAAGACAGATTATACATCATTATGAATACATTGTATACTTGAGATCCACTTCACCGAGTAGCACTAGTTCGGAATAATTAAGTGTATGTATTTTATTACATTGATGGATTTAACTTTTATCTCCATGGTGTATTATTTTCACACAGTTCACCCTAACTATATTTTTATTATTCGATTTTAATCATGTAAAATAAGTTTTCGAATTTGATGTTTTTTGTTTTAATTAGTAATCGGGTACGGCTTATAGCTTATTAAAAGCTTTCACTTTGTATTGATATTCTAAAACAAAAATAAATATAACTAAAATCGTGACAAATAGTTTGTGAATCCCGTGATTAAAATACCAAACATCCAAAACCACCACGGCACATATACACATATTATTAGAGTATTATACACATTATTTACACGCGTAATGTATAAATACATAACACAACTGTTGCCCAGACGCGTGTTGCCATGGTACCGCGACGGTCGTTCGTCGGATCTCGAGAGAACCATACCGCGGCCCGTTACTACCGTTACTCGCATCGATGTACGTAACCATATACCATCGTAGTATATATATATATATATATATATACATTATACTGTATATATTATTATACGCCTACGTAGGGAACAATGAAACAACCTTTGGGGGCAAAAAAATCGATCACGATCGGCGAAGGGTTATCGCCATGGATACGAGATGCGCGTGCGCTGAGCGAACTACGACGGCATGTTAACCATCGATGCATAATATACATTTACGCATAGGCACAAAACATGTACGTGGCAATTATTGATTACGAGAACGAACGTCCGCGCATGCGCGGATCACGAAACGGTGACCGCTGCCACCGCCACCGCACCATTTCGTGCGTCACCAGCCCTTGAACTCCATTCTCTTGTTATCTTCACCGTTGCCGTCATGGAGAGAAACCCACACACCCCGTGGCGGCGGGGTGCGCGGTGTGCTCTGGTAAGAGATTTATCTTTATTTATTTTTAAACACTCCGATCCTCACCTGCTCGCACCCTTTGCCGCCGCTATACACGTACAGTTACTACTATCACGCCATCTCCACATCTTTACCGATACTGCTACTGCTACTCCTACTTCTGCTGCTACTACTACTACTACTACTACTACTACTACTACTTTTTTTTTATCTTATCAAATCGTTGGACTCGTGGGAAGACTGCCTTTGCTTTACTTTTTCGCCGAACCGCTATCTTTTATTGATTTAAACAAGCTCTATACCACAGAATAATTGACATTTCATATATTTTGTGCCTATTACATTTTATTTATACTAAACAATCAACATGATATGTAAAATACAATAAAATAATAAACAGCAAAACATCACAGAATCTACATTTTAACTATGTATATTATACGTCTGTGCGTTGCGTTGCAAATGAAACGATTTGTATCTATTAGCCATCAGTTTCTCAAACCGGCGTATTCGTCCGCCGTCTTAGATCTTTCGTTCTACCTCCTCAAACATTTTTCTTCTTTTTTAGTCCCCAGTATTAGTGTAATGTATCGTTCCACAGATTTCCCAGTTTCCTTACTTGCTACGTAGCATTATTGATATTATTGTTTCTGCAGTAACGTCCTTATCCACCATGACTTCCATATTTGCCAGCTTACTTGCCCAACGACCACATTTATAGACAATAACATACCTATAGTATAAGCATTGTGAGCTTTCCACTCGAGTCAACCTATGTAGGTGGTCTAGAAACAGCCATGTCCCATCAACAGCTGTGTAAGGGGTAGCTTGTCTCACCATGTAGTTTATTTATCCAATCACGAATTTTTTAGGTACAAGTTGCTTTTACTACGCTTCTTTGAACATTTCATCTTCCCATTCACGCTGCAATCAAGACCAAATATTTTCATCAACCGTGTGCCTTGCCCCCTCATTCCGACTTTTAAGCAAACGTCTTAATTCTATCCGTCCTCTTGTCATAAGATGTACCGACACAACGTTGGCTACAACCAGTATTTCTCCCCGTGGATACTATTCTATATGCACTAGCCACTCTCAATATTATTGCGCACTGTAAGCCTGATTTGTAAACACCATTTGGATGTGTTCCTTGTATCTAAGAGTTGAACTGAGTTTCGCTGTTTATTCTAGTTTTCTGTTCTCATCAGGGCTTTTTTGTTTCCTTGACTACTACTACTACTATTAGTACTACTAAAATTATTCCTAATACTACTGCAATATTACAACATTAACAAAAAATAATACAACTACAATTGCTACTATACTACGATAGTGCAGCTGCTGCGACTGCGACGAGGGCGGCAGTAAAGCATTGCATTGTCATAAACACCGTTCCGTACGCCCGTGACGTGTCTTCGAAGCAAAAAAAAAAAAAAAATAATGCGACAACCTCGGATAACTGCGAACAAAACGTTTTGTTTGGCCATGAGGACAACGGGTGTTCGGCGGTAATGTGTGTTGCTTCTCAAGATATCCGTTGTACCTATACGCTCGTGTCATCCGTAAACGTACGTACATTTTGAAAAATCGGTAACTGTTTACATGCACAAGTACACAGTATACTGTATAGCCGTAGAGTAATAAGTAATACTTGAGTAAATATTACGGTTGTAAAAATATTTAAAATTGGGGGGTCAATCGATTTTAATAACGGTAAAAAAAACCTTCAGTTAAATGTATGTATATTTATTGGGTTTACATTTCTTGTGCCACGCAATAGCTTTCCGAGTTCAATATCGGTCAAGACTTATGCACGCAAGTAGAAATTAACGACGACCGCCGTTTCCAATGTAACCGGTTATCGACGTCCGTAATAGCGCACGGGTTCTAAAGATTTTAGTCATGTTATTTCTCGTATACTACGCCGTGGGTATCCTTAGGTACACATAGTATAATATTATTATGCATACGTTGTTATAAACCACTGACAATATATGTGATTAACATTTCGGTATTCAGCAACAACGCTACCAAACGAGGCTTGTTTTATAATTCCATCACATGCAGTACGAATATACTTTGCATGATATGTTTATTTATAAAATGGCTTCACTGATTTAATATGCAAATGTAACTCGAACGTACATGATACATGATTTACCTCGAAGTGGTAACAGCTGATTTCAAAGCAAGAATCCACCGCTATCACCGCTACCACCGTAGACCCGTCGCGATGCGACGTCACGACCTACATCAATAACGCAAAATGTTCCGTACATTGTACTCCGATCCGTCGACACTTAATTTTTTTACTATCGATAATGTAATCGCAGCAAAACAAAATATCATCAATCGGTTTTAAAATTGTTTAAGTTAATTTATTTTCATACATTTTATACATATTATTGTACGGGATATATAACGATAACCCTCGACGCATACGAAAAAAATTAACTCCATTGTATTGTTATAAAATTATTATTATTAAAAATATTGCAACTTTTAAGAAATATTCTATGATAAACTCAACACTAAGATCACATACTTTACACCTAAAACTTTTTGAACGTTTAAATCCTTCAAATAGTAGGCATAGCTTTTGGTTTTCAATTGTTAGTAATCTAATTTACGCTTTGCTAATAGCATAATTATAATAGCATATTTGATTTTCTCTTGATTTTTGCATTATAATATACATTACATTTATAATTTTAGTCTCGGCTGATTCGTGCTCAGTCGCCAACGCAGCTAATTACAAGTAAATATTATTGCAATTTATTCCTCCTTTGTCATATATACGTTCAGACTATATATACTATTTATATTAAATATATTATACATACATACATTATGTAAATTTAAGCTACATTGTAATAATACTAAGTGTATTGAAACAATTAATTTGAATAAATGAAAAAAAAAACGTTCAGACTAGTTCTTTCATACCAGTTCTACCGTGGAATTTTTTATCATCTGACCTTTTGAAACCGGTCCTTTTTCAGTTTCCTTCACAAAAATTATAAGTGAATAAAATAAAATTTGATTTTTAATGATTATGAACAAGGACATTGCAAAAAATATAAGCACGCGTGCGTACAGATAATGTATATGATAGTCTTATGATTACATAAGAGCTTAAATTGGTAGATTTTGTTCATAAGAGTGGACACGATTTAAGACTGTATGTAGGTGCCACACACACCGCTGTTTTATCATCATATACTACTAGATATAATTCAACAATTTAGTATATGGTGCATTTATAATAATGAATGAATTAAAACTCAAATACGATTGAACTTAGTAATATCTTAACAGTAAGAATAAATAGGAGATTTTCCAAATGTAAAGCATTGTGATAAACATCAATCTCAGTTGAAATACGGGGAAAAATACATAGGAGATATATTATACTTTTTCTAGGGTTTGGAATTTTGAGGATCTTAAACACTTGAAGGCTTGTAACAAAATATAGTATAAATAATTAAGATATAATTTGTTAAATATAATGTATCTTAATATACATTTTCAGTATTAAAATAAAAATAGGTGCTTAATTTTTAACCAATATATCTATACGGTGGCACCGAAGTTTTTAAAATGTGGTCGGGCAATTTCAAAACTTCGGGGCCACAATATCTTAAGTATTTTCATAACACTATACATATACTTATAAGACAATTATGATGTAAGTATAATGTGGCCTACTAGCCATATTTTAACGTACCAGCCATTTTTTTCAAAAAAAAGGTCAGGCTACGGCCCGACCTTAACATGGACTTCGGTGCCACTGTATCTATAGTTAAAATAGTTTAACTTAAATATTCCTATGTAAAAAGGTTTTTTTATGATTTCACGTGACACTCCATGGTTTTTATCCAGCTTTGTATTTATAACGCCAGTTCTAAAGTTTTCAAAATTCTACACTAGTTTCACACTTAAACATGTATTTGTGACTCGTACACGTTTTACCCAGCGTATGTATTTTTATCCATAAAACCTAAATTTATGTCGCTTCGATACTAGTATTTGGATAATCAAATACGCTAAACATTTTACCGATAAAGTAGTTAGTTTTTTATAAGGTATGAATGTAATATGAGATTTCGTATACAGATAATAAAAAAGTAACTGTAAAGTATTTATTAGTAATGTATAAGTATTGATGTAAAATACTTATTTTGTACTTACCTATTTCTTTAGTTTCACTTAATCTTATACGTACGCCATCTAGTGGTTTCGTATAATATTTATAACCGAGGAATTTATAAAAGCATAATCAAGCAATTTTAAGAATGTGATTAACCTACAACATTTGAAACAACACAAGAACCAGAGATACTATATATTCACCTCTTATAAAAGCGAAAATTACTTAGCTTGTCTTACCAAAATAAATTAATAATCACGGACACCCCGCTCATCGATCCCCTCACTAAAATAAAAACCTGACCAAAAAATTTAATAGTTATTTTAAAGCTTTCCATGAATATAATGTAATATTTATATATCTATATAATTTTACTGTACGTGTGTATGTAATTAAACTATTTTTAAACGGTTGGACCAATTTGAATGAATTTTTTTTATATGCGTTTGGGAGACGCCGTTTGGATGGTTTAGATTCATAAATCAGTTTGAATCAAATAAATTTAGAACAAAGTCAAGTTTAGAGAACAGAAAAATGTACTAAAGGTGTGTATCATTATTCTGTTTATGTTAAATTTAAATTTTTATTTTTATATTGACTGTCGCTGCAGTCGGTATATAGGTTATTTATCTATACTGCAACTAAACGGCTGAATGGACTTGAATGAATTTTTGTATATGCATTAATTCATTCATTAATTTAAGTTTATTCAAAGCATCGCAAATATTTCTTCATGCGTTTATTGTTGTTGTTGTTCCTGGACCGACGTCTTTCCAATACTTGCGAACAGTCAATGACATTTTGCACGACACATATCATAATGCATGTCGCGAATTACATTTGCTGTAAAATGACAACTATTGGGATATTACACTTGCAGATGTAGCATTGAGTTCCTCTCTTCATTAAATTCGCCATATTATTGACGACATGTTTAGCATCTCAAGCTTCTGTCCTCTGGAACAAATATAAAGATTCCATGAGCGATGACTTTCTGCATCGCATTCGGATCGCTGATCAATATCCCAATATCGATTTTTCGCCGGAAATATATATAATGAGGCGCTGATAAAGATTGAAGATATTTGTATTCTGACTTCGAATATGTCACTCATTCATTTTGGTATGCCCTCACCTAATCGCCTGCAACAGATATCATTAACAGCGAGATTCAGCGCGAACAACAGTTTAATACGGTCTCTTTAACCACTTTTGTTAAAAATAATGAGCAACTACTCAATAATGAACAAAATAATGAATACGATCGAATACATTTGTTAATTGCAGCAGAACATGGTGGATTCTTTTTTTTGGATGCACCAGGTGACACTGGAAAAACGTTTCTCATCTCACTAATACTTGGGCACATTCAATTACAAAATCATATAGCGTTAGCAATTGCTTCATCAGGTATTGTAGCCATTTTGCTTGATGGCGGACAGACTGAACATCTAGCACTCAAATTGCCGTTGTACATTCACACAGATCCAGATGCAATGTGCAACATAAAAAGGCATTCCGGTATGGCTAGTTTTGCAAAAATGCAAAATTATTATGTGGGATGAATGCACTATGGTCCACAAGCATTCACTTGAAGCTTTCGATAGAATGATGAAAGATTTAAATAATAACACCAGGCTATTCGGTAGTGGTTTTCTGCTGCTGTCCGGTGATTTTAGACAGACATTGCCGGTCATTCCATGCGCTACATATGCGGATGAAATTAACGCATGTTTAAAACAATCATATCTATGGCGAAATGTCAGTACATTACGTCTTAACATAAATAAACGTGCTCAACTGCAAAACGATTCATTGACACTATTATTCTAAAATAAAATAGAATAAAATAGAATAAAATAGTCAAATAGAACACTGATCTGGACTTTTGGGACTTAAAACATGAAGACTACAGTAATAAAAACGCAAAACGTAATGCGCATTTTTAGGTTTTTTTTTTTTTAATTAATAGCATCGCCAGAAATAGTTCAGTTTCGACGTCCATTTTGAGACTCATTTGATATGTTTTTGTGTTCACAAATTGTTTACCGATACACATTTGTAGGGTCTAGTACGTTTCGCCGCGATCATTTCGCCGCGACCGTTTCGCCACTAATTCTAAAAACATAAGCAGCGCCACTGACAAGCTACTAAGACCGGGTGGTTACGTGTGAAGGGGCCCTTAGTGATGGTAGTTATTAAATTAAATAATCGAATTATTTGATTATTCGAATAATCGAATGAAAAAAAAGAAAAATTATAATCAGATTAATTCTGAATTTTATAAACTGTACTAGTTAATACTCAGAACTAAGAAGCAATAACAATAGATTGTTGTATTGAAAGGAATTTCAGTATTTTGTACAAACATAAATTATCATTTGATTATTTATACAACCATTAATCAGTTCAAGCAAAGTTAATCGTAATGGATTCGAATGATTCAATCGGTTATTAGTAATAAAATATTAATAATACTACTTCTTCGATTATTCAACCATTTTTTCGTTTTCTCATCATTCTGTTATTCCCATCACTACTTCTAGCATTTTTATTTTTAAGCATTATAGACGATCAACGCTGTTTTTACTGATATTGTTTGTTATTATTTGTAAACGATAGTTCTTAGAAATTTGATCTGAATATTTATCATCCTTATAACATTTTCAATCGACAACTTTGACTTGTCGAAGTAAGTAAATATATAACAAATAAGTGCTCGTGCCTCTTTAGCTCAGTGGTAGAGCACTGGTCTCGTAAACCAGGGGTCGTGAGTTCAAACCTCACAGGAGGCATATATTTTTTATGAAATAAAAAATTAACTTTGGAAATTAAAGTTTTTCACATTTTGTCACTACTACTTTACATTCTGTAGTTATAAATACAACACAATATTAAACACGTATAATGTATGTATATTTAGTTCCACGATGCCACGAACTTATATGAATATTTGGTTATCGATATTCTAAATATATTGTATGATACACGGATCAAATATATTTTTCAATTTTGTATATTGTAATCAATAATATCATATTGTCAATTCATGGGTTTTTATTTATTTCGGGATCAGATTAAAAATAACGGATGATAATAGAAACATAATTAATTTGACCTATGACACAATGAAGTAGTTTGTAGTAGTGTTTATACTGAATTCAGTTGAGTAAATTAGAATCAAAAGTCTTCCAGATATCACTTTTTTCAGTAAATAACAAATCTAGAGGAAGAGTAGCGTATCATTAAAGTAACAATTATGATTTTTGTGGTTTAAATAATTGTCTTTAAGTTTTAAATTTGGAACTATCTAGTTTTGAAAAATAATATATGGAATTTGTCTTTTTTTATTATAACTATTCAATGGAGCATGTACATTAAGATAAATATCTAAATGATTCTTACATTTTGATTTTTTATTAAATCTAATCGTATTAAAATTTTAATATTCGTATACAATTTCTGTAACATCTTCTATAGTATTTATTCGCCGTAAAATTCTGGTTCATCAGATTCTTTAGATTTCCTACATTTGCTTGGTATAGAATTCCAATTGCGAATTACTTTTCTGATCCAAAATGAGTTTCTAAAATGGGTGGCTAATTGACCCCGACTTCCCGAAATATTACTTATTTAGGTACCCATGTTTCACCGTGCCGGATAAAGTTTCTCGGGACTCCGATTTGTACGGGTTTTGGACTTTTGCATAGTAATGTTCGAATAATTAAAATTATTTTTATATTTTTTTACTCAATTATCAATTTTATTTTGAAAAAAACCCAATCGTAAAATATTTGATAATGAACGTATGAGAATCACAGTTATAATCGCTTTCTAAATTTGGCCAACATATTGCCTTTAGTTACATAAATTTTCAGTTCGGAAAAACCATGTTATAATTTTTGAATTTCGAGAACTACATCTATGAAAAATTATATTTATAACAATATTATTAATAGGTAAGTAATAATAATGTATTATCATTATATTGTGTATTATAGTGTGTAGTATATACATCGGTTATTCGATGACTATACAAGTGCGAAATCTATCAACAGTTTTGTATTTATTTATACTTAATAGCAATGTAATTTTATTCAGTTCATTTTTAGCGTAGTGACTACACCGCTTAAAAGACTGTCATTTTGAAGATAAGTTGCAAAATTATTTCCCACAAATTTAAAACTTAAACCTACAGACGAATTCAATATACAGTGAACAACTTGTCATGGAGCATTTTTAGAAAGTCATGGTGGACGATAGTGGACATAAAAGAGTACCTCAAAACACAAATACCTACGTAAGTTAGCTATAAGATCATCAGCAAAATTTTTCAATTATTTTCTGCTTTGGTTCCTACTGAAAATAAAGTGTTGTTCGCCACCAGCGAAGCTACTTTTTTTGTAATACATAAGGTGACCATATATTTTTTCTAGTCGAAACGGGACAAAAAAAAATTTTTTTTTTAAATATTTATATTAAAAAAATTATGTACTATTATGGTTTGAAGGGGCAAAAATATTAAATTTTATTAAAAAATTTTTTTTTATTTTGTATAAAAAAAAAAAGCCTCTACGTAAAGAAAATAGTTGACGATTACTATAAAACTGAAATAATGAACTATGAAAAATAATTTTTTGTTTGCGTTGATATTGGGGTATTAAAGCATATTAGATTAATACGTCCATGTTAATACATCGTTCGCCGCAATAGGTATTTTTATATTTTATTAGTATAATTATATTCCAATACACCCACCACACAGCCCCGATTCCGTACAACGTCAACCGTGCAATAATTCAGTATATACACTTTATATGCACACATAATAGTTAAAAGCAATAAAAACAATAACTCATCGATAGATTAAAATTGAATATTGTTATTTTTTACTATTTTCTGATAACGGGACATTTTTGTGTCCCGAAAATTTTCCTGGGGACAACGGGACGAAGATGCGGAAAACGGGACAGTCCCGTTCAAAACGGGACGTATGGTCACCTTAATCATACATGATGTCCTGTACATTGGAATTGATTCGTTAATGTTTAAATGAAAAAAAATTCACGTGGGCAAAAACAAAAATATTGGGAGGTTATTTTTAACTATGGTTGATAATACTTTAAAAGAACTGTCTTCTGTGAAGTATGTATCTGTTATGGTGGATGGTTCCAACCATAAGCAATTAAACTATTTAGTATCTACTTATTGTTATTCATTATTTTACTTCATGTTTGTGTAAAAAATACTAGAATTCTCAAATTTGCCTGGTGAAACATCTGATTTATGACTCCTAAAACTGTTGACATTATTACTACATTAGGATTAAAGAAAAAAAATTAGTTGCTAAATAGATAATTGTGCTACCTTATCAATTGATAACAAAAATAATATTTATAGATTATTGATAATAGAATGTCCCGGATTTCTAAAAATTAAATCTGACCACCCTATACTAAAACTTTTATATACCTACGTTATTGAATATTGCAATAGATAAAAAATTTTGCGACAATATCTGCATTGAAGAAAATATACATCAATTTTTTTCTTTATTTATATATGACTAGTACCCATTCCGTATAAACATTATGTTGAAATTTCCGTAAAAAAAAATTTTGATAAAAACGACTTAATTATATCAAATAATAATAAACGATTTTGTCACTGGAAAATTAGAATTAACTCATATAACGAGATATATTACAAACATGGATTAAGAACCAGAAGAGAAAAAAAATCGACAGATGACATAAAACCAAACTGAGAAGAGTTTATGGATTGAGGATTTAGGATTATGGTAGTTAAAAAGCATTGATAGTGGCAGTGAAAACTTTTAAAGTTATGAAGTCAAAGGATTATATATAAATATTAACTATAATAAAAGATTCAAATTCTCTTAAATATGTATGTTTCTCTAAAGCTTCGCATCGCGCCTCTTTAGCTCAGTGGTAGAGCACTGGTCTCGTAAACCAGGGGTCGTGAGTTCAAACCTCACAGGAGGCAAATAATTTTTTTACAAATTTTTCATAAATATTAATAGAAAATTTAAAATATTTGTTAGTTTATAATTTGTTTTTATTTTTTCTCACATTAACTATTTTATTATGAAAAATATGTTTATAATTATTGTTAGCACATTACTGTCTCAAATGTTTAGTATTAAGGTTTTGTTCTGTACATTACGAAATTAGTTAATTATTATAAAAAAATCATTTGATTCACAATAAAACTTTGAATATGATTTCAAACAAGATTTCAGAAAAAAGTTCAATATTAGTTATAAATTAAAACTTGAAAAAGATAGTATCTAATGAGAAAAGTTGAAACAAAAATCTGCATATTAAAGACAAAAATCTTTTTTAGGAAAAAAAAAAAGGAAGGAATGTTAATAGTTTTAAAACGTCTGACATTTATGTTAAGAATTACTTTTAATATTTTAACTTTAAAGTAAGTATTGATTAAGTAGCTAAAGAAATTATGATTGAGGATTGTAGTGCTTAAATCATATTAAAAATGTCATAACCAAATAGCATTAATTTATTTTTATTATTTTTTATATTTAAAATAAAGTTTATATTTTTTATTACATTATTAACCAGCCTGAGGATAAATCGTGACTAGTGACTTGTTATTTATAAGCAGGGCTCAAAAGTTCTAGCAAATGCATATTTTTCTTGGTTCGTTTTAAAACATCCCAATTAAGATACAATTATGTTTCACACTTCTCTGATGTCGTACACGAAATTTTATTTCGCAATTTTTTTGCATATTTACGGTTTTTACCGCTATTTTGCTAATTTAAAGTTTTTAGTGCTATTTTTGTGGATATTTTCACATAAATACAAACTATGGGAGCTATATTGCTAATTTGGAGTTTTAAATGCTGTTATGGGCATATTTTTAGATAATAAAGGAAATAAACACATATTTTTGAAAAACTAAATTACCTACTAATCAGCAGTCTACGAATATGTGAACGAAAACAAATTGTTTCGTTTTAAAATGGTACTCATTCAAAATAAATAGTCTTAGACCGCTGTTATCATCGATTAAATCGGACAATTCTATTCGTTTCCAATAAATTGTTTATTTTTAAAATCGTGTCAGTCACATCGTACTATCATTGGATTTGTTGTATTATTATGCTGCCGTTTTAACTATGTACTAATGACTGAACACGGTAATTTTATTTTAATGTTCCGTCATCATTTAGATATGTCACGTGTTCCATTGATCGTGAACTGTTGTACTTACTCTCAAATAGTACCTATAGTTCTTACATACCTACCACCATATTCTATGAAATACATTAAAAATCTGTACAATTAAAAAAATAAAATACTTCATGTTAAAAAAAATCTGCAAATTAAAAATATGTCTAATTTTCATGTTTAAAAAAATTCGTTGAAAACTTTATTTTGCATTTTTTCCAATTTCTAGTGCTATTTATAGCGCTTATATTAATATTTTTATGTGCATATTTAAGCGTTAAAAATTAATTTTTTTAGTGCTATAACTTCCGAGCCCTTTTATAAGTAAGTGCATGCATTGTGCCGATACATTTATTTTTTGACCTTGGTTTTACTACAGTTGTCGGTTTAGGAGCTTATAGTATGATAGTAAATTAAAAATAGAGAAAGAATAAATAAATAATTAAATAGAGCAAGACTAAAGAGAGAGAAAATGCTATTTTCATGTTAATAAGTCAAACCGATGTGCCGGAAATACGTGCACACCGGAACAAAGATATTAAATAAAAGGAACCTCTATAATAATGTGATATAATTTTATGTTGGTTGTTTTAGGTCAATTGTCTAAATATAGCATAAACGTCATACAAGCGAATGTACAGTATTACGAGTACATGCTAATAATTGACCGCAAGACCTACTTTAAGTTTACGCCGTGAATAAAGAAGTAGTTTTTAAAGACTAGATTTTCACAAGCTAAATTCTGTATCATGCTAAATCCTTATCACCTCAACTGAGATTTTGGTATGTTGGAGATAGACATATTTAAACCCCTCATTATACAATATTACACATATGTACATAAACTTTTAGAACAATTGATTTAATTTTAATAAGGTTTATATTAATTATTAAACTAAACTTGTCAAATTTTAAAAATTACTTTAATGAAATAAGTAGATAAACTTTAAACTATCAGTATTATATAAATATACTTAATACTATTTAATGTGTATCATTATTCATAAATGTATATTGGATTATAATATAATCATTTAACTAACAATAAAATTGGTCTATTTTGTGAACTTGGTTTCTAATAACCCCATTTTGAAAATTAACAAAAGATTTATAATGTATATTGTAGAAATCTATTGAATAAGTTGAAGTAAAAGAACTAACAAAGAAGGCCTTTGGATATAAAAGACCCTTCCTTCATGGTCTCTTGTAATAAAGAATTCATGATTGGACCCTTCTCATAAGTTCTCTGGCACGAGCCCTCCTTTATCTTGCATCATACTTATCCGAGGCAGCTGATTCAAAATGTGAACAAAACTATAAAAAACCATGAACAATAAGTCCAAAGACATCTGCAGTTTTCAGTTGTTCGCGGTTAGTCAGAAAACACCGGTTTCATCATACACGTGGAAAAAACATATATACCCGTTATCTTTTTTTTATTTTCACTTATAACACGCGCGAATAATAATTTTTCAACTTAAAATAAAACCATTTTCTGACCTCATGTTATTTTTCTTACAGAAATATAAAATTATTTAAATAAAAAATATAATTGTGGAAATAAATTGACAATTTACAAATACGTAAATAATATATATATATATAATCATACTTATTTTAATTAAGTAAAATATAAATTAATTTAGATTAATTAACTTTTTACACAACATTTTTTTTTAAATCAATCATTATTCATACACTTGGGAATTTACGAGCATAAATTATAAGAATTACATCTAATATAAGGTATGAAATATGTAAACATGTTACAAATAGCTAACTCATGATGATAGATAACACCAATATGTTATGATCACAGTATAAAATAATAAGTAATGTATGTGTACATAAGTGTGTGGTACTCGGATTGAAAAATAAAAATAGGTGGACTTCGCTTGCATATAAAAATAAAAAAGTGTTCTTACTACTTATCTGGTTAAAATATAACATTATATGTTCATAACATCTTTACCCAATTGTATGAACATAAAAGAAAAATATATATATATAATTAAAAATTTTAATAATAGTATAACTCTTACCTTTTTCCAATTTTGGTCATTGAGAGACATAAGTCCGAAATTTTTTTTTCTAGCTCCTCAAAGTTTGAAAAATGTAAACTGCCTAAAAATATAAATATTAAGTTAGTTCTAAGCCTATAATCATATATATTAGGCAAATTAGAAATTGTAACACCAATAAATATTAAATGGTTCGTTTATTTTTTTAAACTTAAAATTGTTTTAACTTCTTAACAAGCAAAACATGTATAATGTATTGGTTTAAAAATTGTTTAATGATTGCCAGTAAGGATATAACTATAATATGTTAGAGTGATTTTATAACTTATTACAAATTACTATTTATCAATAAGAAATAACAACTAGTTGAAAAAATAATGTTTTAAGAATATCTTAATAAAATTATTTATTATGTTATTTAATTTTTCATAGAAAGTTTGTTTTAAATAAAACCAATGTAATGTACCTTGAAATACAAAATACCTACAATATTTAAATTAAAAAATATAAAGACATGTACATTAAAGACTAACTCATATTATTTTGTTAGCTTAGTTATATATTTTTTCCTTAGCTTTACCAGCCATTTGGGCTTTTTGCTGCTGAAGCTAAATTTTTCCATTTCCCTCTATCCTTTGCCATATCCCAGTTTATTTCTCTTGATTGCATAAGTTTCATCATTGTCTCCCGTACACTGCCCATCCATCTTCAACGTGGTCTCGTTCCTTCCATTTCTTCGCTTAAGACTCTCTTCAGTAGTCTCCCATCTGCTCGCCAAACATACCCCATCTATTCTAGTCTCGTGCTCCTAACGAACTGAACCACGTTTTCTCTTTTAAACAGCGCCCTTAATTCATTGTTTGATCTTATTTTCCATTTCTGTTCTTCCTGACTATATATTGGGCCATGTATTTTCCTTAGTATCTTTCTTTCGACTCTTACTGCTTCTCTTCATCACCTTTCGTTGTAGACCAAGTGTCACATGCATACGAAAGGACTGGCCTCACATAGCTAATATATAGTTGTTCTTTTGTTTTTTTTTTATATTAATTTTGATCTAATTAGGTTTGCTAGAGCAATGTAACATCTGTTTGCTACGGCCAGTCTTATGTTTATTTCTCCATGCATGTTATTTTGCTTGTCTAATGTCACCTACATTTTAAAGGTGTGTGATGATACATTCTTAAATTTTATCCTGCTATAGGTATCTGCGTTGCACATTTGTATCAGTGTGATTAATTTTTTTGATATTCCCAAGTATGTCCTCCATAACTCTTTTCGTATAATGCTGTCATATGCTTGTTTGTAGTCGGCGAAGATCATATGTAAATCTCGAGCATACTCATAATATTTCTTCATGATTTGTCTAATAACGAATATGTGATCTACGATCTTCCCATCCTAAATCCACTCTGGTAGTCACCTATTATTCCATCTGAGTACTTCTGTAGTCTGTTTAGTATTACTAGTGCTAATATTTTGTACCCAGTGTTCAGTAATGATATACCTCTATAGTTTTCAACTTTCTTCCGATTTCCTTGCTTGTATATAGGGCATATAAGTAACTCGTTCCAACCTTCTGGTATTCTTTCTTCTTTCCATATTTGTTGTATTAGTTTCAATATCTGGGTTTTGAATTCGTTGCCTCCCGCTTTCCATAGCTCAGCATTAATTTTGTTATCCCCAGGTGCTTTGTTGTTTTTTAGCGTATTTATTGCTGTTTGTATTTCATCTCAATTTCGTGTTTTTACTTCCAGTACTATTGTGTAGTATAGTATAATCTCTTTATTAATTTCTTCATTGCTCACAGTACTATTATTAAGTAATTTTTTGAAACACTCCATATATTTTTCCGCAATTTTTTTTGGTGATGTTATAATCTATCCTTCCTCGTCTTCCACGAATTGTGTGTTAGGTATATATCCCATTTTAAATGTTTTTCAGTGTTTATTAAATTCTCTTGGGTTTCCTTTATATTTTTCTATTTATTTTATCCTCATCTATTCTGCCATTCTCTTTTTCCTTCTTAGTATCTTATTCACTTATTTTCGTTTTATTTCATAATATATAATATTATCAGGTGTAGTTGTCTAGATCACAAGCATCATTTCGGTCTTGCACTCCTTTTATACATAGTTCGTTAAACCATGGTTTTATTTTCTTCCTTTGTTTCGTTTGTACTACCGATTCTGCTATTTGTATTACTGTATCTTTTAGTCTTTTTCATTTATCATCAATTTGTTCTTCTTTGCAATTGTCCACGCATTTAAGTTCCTCTTCTATTTTTGCTTCGTACCTTTTGCGTGTTTCTTCATTTTTTAGTCTATCAATATCAATTTTTTCTATTCCTTTTGGTTTAGCACTGCTCTATCTTGGTGATAATTTACTTTTGAAATCTGATATTACTAAATAATGGTCTGTCAGCGTCTGCGCCCTTATAGCTTCTCACATTTGTAATAGATGATTTGTGTCTTTTATCTATTACTACGTGGTCGATTTGGCTATTGAATCTACCGTCTGATGAGATCCACGTATGTTTGTGTATATATTTTTTTGGTAGTCTTGTGCTACTGATCACCATATCTTTAGTTATATTTAAAAATTATAAAATTGATAATAATACATAAAAATAATAAATCTTTGTTAGTATTTTTATTTCTTATTATTTCCATTACTATCCATATAAATATATAATGTTGGTAATAATTATTGAATAAAAATAATCATTGATTTTAGAATATATTCTAAAAATCAATGAAATAATGAAACATTATAGCAACGCCATCTATGTTTAAATTGAAAATTTATAGATGTGTTGAATAATATAAAATAGTCGACCACGCCCACAGCCAAAATAGCTCAGTTTGGAGAGGTTAAATATTTAGATTGAAAATCTAAAAGTCCCTTGTTTTCAATCTCTGGTTTCGTCAAAATGTTTGTGTCAAATAAATTTTTTTGATTTTGAACAAATAAAATAACACTTGGTAATTTATGTAATTTATTTGTAGAATAACTAAATAAACTAAATAATTATTATTTTTTTTTTATCACGAAATGAAATTTTTTAAATATAATAAAATGAAATATGTCAATAGATAAATTATTTTATAATGTTCATATTGAACAATGAACACTTTACTACTCTCATCTTTCTCATCTTTATTGCACTGCGAAAAATATTAGTTTAGTGTTTGATGGCGTTTTTAAATTAACGTTTTTTTAGTAATTACGTTATAAAGCTAATACACACAGTTTTGTGCAGTGATTTTATTGGTTCTGTTAATACGTACTTTTTTTTACCTGGTTTGGGGCTTTTACCGGAATAAACATTAGTTTGACTCAGACAAAATGTAAATACTTTTGTTTTTAAATTTTAAATATTTATAGCGCAAAATGAATATTATTACTCATAATGCCTTAAATGCGGTTTTCACAGCAAATCGAGGGTTGTATCGATTTAAATACGAATTAACAACGAATTATATTCAATACGTTTCGAGCTGGTGAAGATGTGTTTTGCAAAGGGAGCAAAACTTACGAAGCTGCAGAAAGAAGCTCAATATTTTAGAAATAGTTTACACGTCTTCCCAAAAGATTTTAATTGGTAATTTTAAATTTTTGGATATTAGAGATATATTATCTCTTTTGTCAAGAATTTAACTTATGGCATAATGCTTAAAATAATTATAGGTAGTACCTAACCTATTAGGTACGTTATTTAACACAATACATTTTGAAAATTCAAGAAAAAATGCAATAAATCATTTACATTTTGTAATATTAAATACATTTTGAACAAAGGATAGATAACTTTAAATCATTATGCTTTCATTAAATACAATAAATGGAAACGATCATAATAGGATGTACATATTATGTATTAAATATTAATACGTATTATGTAGTTATGTAGTAAATTATAAATTTGTCTACAACTATTCTACTTCTATTTAGAAGACTAAAAAAATAAATTAATCTAAACATGGATATTCTTTTTTATACATTGGAACATTAACCAATATTTATCTGCCGAAATAGCTCAGTTGGGAGAGCGTTAGACTGAAGATCTAAAGGTCCCTGGTTCGATCCCTGGTTTCGGCAATATGTTTTTTGAATTATTTATCTAAAAAAGTAAATTCTATATCCAACAAACTAAATATTATATCTTCCCAATTTATGATTGAAATTATTAGACATTAGACTCTATACAACTATATAACTTTTTTTATGAAAGTTTTTTAAATATTTTATGATAATTGTTCAATACTAATAAATAAAACAGATGATTCGCAGCTCTAAAAAAACATTTAAAACCCTAAAATAAGTACTAAAATATGCTTTTTTAATGCAATCTATTTTAAAAATGTATAAATAATTAATATGTTGCGTATTTGGCCCAAATACCCAAATACCCCAAACATGGTCAGTTTTGAATGACAATCAACGTGATTGACATTCATGACTGACGATTGATAACTTCTATATTCGGTCAATGAAGAATGTCATTCATTTATTTATTTTGTCATTTATTTCTGCTATTTCGTATTGTGTAAATTGTATTATTTCAATAATTTAATATTTATTTTTGAGTTTGTCAATTTATTGAAATGGATAAAGACGCACTAATTACTATAGATATTATATATGGTATAGCCATTTAGTTAACGTGTGGTGATTTGTGATGAAGAAACCCGAGAAGAGAAAGAAAAGATTCTTGGTTAAAGAATGGTTAAGAAAAGAAACACAATCAACGATCATAACTTTTTACTCTTTTTATTCGCCATGTGGCCGGTAAACTACGGTATAAATTAATAGTCACGTCAAAATTCTTCATTATTCAATATATTCATTATAAATTATGTTTAAATTGAATAAAAAATCTTAATTAATGTAAATATGTAATAAGTAGTGGTTGGTTACAAATTATAGTTTTATTGCTTTACTTTTAAGAATGATAAATATAAAATTAAACTTTAAATTATAACCAACTCGAATGCTGGAATCGAGCTTTTAGTTCGATCAATAAATTGAATTTAATTATGTTTAATTTACAATGTATAAAAACGAGTTAATTAATCAGATATGTTTATTAATAACAATTAAATGTGTCTATCGTTAATGTCGCAGAATTCTCGTACAAATCGATATACTGTATAACCTCTCTTAAACGGAAGTACTATGAATCAAAAATGTGATGAAAACCTTTTTTATAATTTAGAAATATAATATTTAATATTTAATTGTTTTTTGTGATTAAAAGCAGCACGTTCAGCACATTCTCGGGCTTATATATAATATGTAGTACCTACACAATTGTAATTTTTATTTAAATAACTTTATTTTCCGTTTAACAGAGAGTATTTTTACTAATTGGATCACAAAACTTGTCCGTTTCCGTTTTGTTGAGGTTCTGTTTAAGATAAATCAATTTTATATATTATTTGCATCGGGACTATTGACATTTTCCGTTATAAGGAGGATTCTGTTTACTGTACCACACCACATCATTTGTTTCTGACTTGGGCGTTAATAACGCGCGACAAACTAAAAATCCATAACACATATCGATTCACATAAGAAAATTGCAAGACATCTCTTACAGGCATTCATTCTTAGATTTAATATAATTTTGTTAAGATTGTTTAATAAAACCTAGGTTTTAAAGATGGAAAAAACATTACAAAAGAATTTTCATTTGGCTGCTTCAAAGATTATTTTTTTTTAATTATTACAATAAAATATAGATGATGTTGATGTAAATATCTTTTAATTTGAAAACAATAAGCTAATAATTATAATACTTTATTGTTATAGTCAAAAAATGATTTTGAATATTTTAATTTATAAAGTAAATTTTTTTTTTTGAAAGTAGCCACTAAATTGATACACTTATAACAGGTTTAAAAAACAAATAACGAAATGGTTTTAGAAAGTACTATTAGAACAAAATATATTAAAGTTTCTAATTCTTTATTATTAAATAAAATTTGATTTTTGTAACGAAAAAATATTATTTATAGAATGGTAGTTTAGTATTTAATTTTATTACCTAATGAAAATATTAATTTGATAATTTATTTAAATTGCAATTAAAATATAAACCAAAAAATATATTGATTTTATATTACAAAAATATTAATTTACATTTAAGTAAACAGTATTTGTAAGAATAACTAAGTTATATAACTTTGTATAGTTATGAAGAGCAATCTATACTTAAATTGAATTATACATTTTAATTTTAAGTATGCAGATCATTTTAATAAGATATAATTTTGTATCAATTTACAATGTAATATTTTGTCTTGTATATAATTGGCTACTTTATTTTTAAAAAAATTTTGGAATTAAATATAATCCAAATCCGTAAAATATTTGTTAATTCATAATCAATAAATATAATTCATAAAGAATTTTATGATGTTAGGATGAATATAAAATAGTGATTTCTGGGTAATCAAAAAATTAGTGTATTACACATCAGTAAGAATTATAATATTTAGGATTATTACATACTTTATAATATATGAGAATCGGTACTGATATTTTAAATATTGTTATTGAATACATGCCTTTTGATAAGAGTAAATAATGTAAAGGATTTTTACAACAAAATCGCATATAAAAAAAAAAAAGTAAGAGAATGTTGCAATAAAAAAACAATTGTTTTTATTTCAAAGATAACAATTAAAAATAAAATGCCTTTTTGTGCTCAAATGCATTATATTTTAAGATTTTATAGTATATTAAATTCTAGTACCCAGTAAAAAATGATGATAAAGTTATAAATAATTCAAAAAGTTATTTTTAAAATGTATTTATTTATTTAAAAATATGAAAACCAATTTTTATCAAGTAAAGCTTTTAAGATTTAATTGTTATCATTGTATGGTCATGACTCATAATTAAATAATAAATAATTTCTACAATATAAATATACATAAATTAATAAATATCAAGATTGGAGATGTGAAAATAGAAAAATAATTAGTGTAGAGAAGACTTCTACATCTGATGTTTTTTAGGAAAGGGTAAGTTATTATCTTGTCAGAAAGATATCTTATGTTAAACAAGACTTCTGGCTAAATATATTGAACGAATCAATCACTGATAGTATGACAAAAAAAATCATTTTTTTAAATTTAGATATATTTATTAAAAATTGTAATAGTCAATGAAAACATATTTCTTAAAAATAAGTAGTCATATTGTAATAATAAAATATATCAAGTATTAGATTTATTGAAAACCACATTAACACATAATAATATTGAAAAAATAAATATATAATATTTCTACCAAAAAAAAAAGTTATTAAACATGGTATACTGAAATAATTTTGATTTTTATAAAATAAAACACATTTTTACCTATATATATATATATATATATATATATTATAATTGAATCAATAAAAACTTAATTTATTGTTTTATACTTATAAATGATTTTAAACTAAATAAGTACTAAGTGCATTTAGTTTTAATAATTCTGAAGGATATTACCTTTAGATGTTTTAACACATTCACTGCCAACTATTGTATGCTTAACAGGTGATAACTTAGAAGGGATGATTTTTTGTTTAGAATCGATATATTTCATATCTTCTTGGAGTTTCTAAAACAATAATGAATTAATAACTTTAATATCATAACAGTGTTCTATCAATTAGATATATTCAAATGCATCATTATGTATTATGTAATACAAAATATTTGTACCTTAAAGGTATCCACTTGTTCATTGTTTAAAGAAAACGACATAATCAATGGAGAACAGGTAATAATCAAGTTAATAATCTTTAACTGTCAAATTGGAATTAAATAGTATTTTCTACTGAAAGTTTGTAGTATACAGTTACAATTACGAATTTTAACTTTTTAAACGTTACAAAATATAGCGCTTATCTATTGTTATTAACGTGATACCACATTTGCTTGCCATGAAAAGAATAAAAACAATATTAGCAAATAGTAAATAAACATTTTTTTTGGTCCGAAAAATAACTTGTTATGATTAAAATTAATCAAATAAATCAATTTCTTAATGGTTAACAAATTATTTAATAATACTGTGAACCGTTTTCGTTATTTTTCCGTAAAAAATTTATTTTTTATTTTTCATGGAAAACAAAATATTAATTATTGGGTGATAAGGTTTGTTTAATGTTTACACCTACCACATTTATCATAGTCCAGCTTCCATACTGTACATATTTGTAGAGTCTTGTTGTGTCTTTCGTATATACATTATTTAGCGTTTTAAAGTGTTCGTTTGCTTGGTATACATTGGCACCTGTTTATAAAGGTAATATTACAATCAATTATTTTGCTCTCGTTTACTCATTTATGTTTATAAAATTTGCACTGCACTTAATACACATTGGCATCTTACAACACCATTTTTATCCTTTTTTCATTTACATTCCCCTTGACCTTTTGCCATTGTTTTGTATACCCCAACTGTCAATTTGTCCATTTTCTAATAGGATTGATAAGAAATTATAAAATTAGTTTTAATTGAAATTATGATCAATTACTATTGGGTATTTATTTTATTCAGTTGCGCCAAACATTATATATTTAAAAAAATATAAATTTTAAAGTTTAATTTTAATATTATCCTTAAGATTGCTTGGTAAAATTTAATTTTTGAAATCCGGTTCCACAGTTGATAAATAAACTCGTAAATCTTAACTCACAAAATGTCTATTATGATCCTTTTTTCTAATGAATGTATATGATGATAAAACCCTTTTCCACAAACATTGAACTTATTTCATAAATAATTTATTAGTTTAAATACATAAATGTTTTAATTTTTTTTGTCATTCTTTTTTCCCCAGAATACGTTCTCGTATCTTTTTGCATACCACCCGTTTGAGAATTGCTGTCTTACAGTATTATTGGTTGTATAATATTAAAATTATTTTTAGAACTTATGTTATTGAATATAATCAAAAGTTAGATGATATTGTTGGGCATTATTAAATTCATTAAATTTTAATAAAGTATTCACTGTGAAATAGATATATATATATATATATTTGTTTTGAAATTTGTATTGTTAGTATTATGACTTATAAAGATTTTAATATTAAAATAATGCTACATTAAATGCATTTGGTTTGGTAATATTTATATATATATATATATATATATATTAACATTTATTTCAAATGTTTATTGTTATATATTCATAAAAATTGTGTGATACACTTCTTTCAATGTACCTATTTAATAACTAGAAAAATGAATTAATAATTATTACTTCCAAGTTTTGTTGAAATATTACTATATTTTTATAAATATTATTATATTTGTGCTGATTATACTTCACTTATACCTATATACTGGTTTTAATATGAAATTTTGAAAAAATTGAAAATTTACATTAAGTATAGTTAATTTATGCTAAGAATATGATTTTTACTTGATAATTATAATATTTAAATTTATTTTAATAGTACCTTAGTAAATGTAAATAAATTATCTATTAATTTTAAGGTTCATACAACATACTTCATTACATCATTATATATACTAAACTAATGTTAAGTATCTATGTCAAATTATTAAATGGATTATATTAAAAATTTTAATTAGACCTTAAATTATTATTATTAATTTTGAATTATTAATTATTAATAGTTATAAATTTATACATTTTACTTATTATGCTTTAAAACCACTACAATCTTATATTTCATTAATTTTATTTGGAAGAGAAACATATTATGTTATATTAGTAATATGTTCATTTTATTTAGTGTGATGTTAAACTGTATACAAATAATTAAAAAAAAAAAAGGATATTCACATTTTTATTTTTAAATTTTTCACATATTTTAAATTTTAAGTATTTAGAAAACAATTATATTAAAAAATTAATATTTATTAAATGGGTTCAATTTTTTTCCAATTTTCAGATATCATACTTATTCGTTATTGGTGACCATGGATAAAGATATGACTGAAAATTCTTCTATCACAGCAGCAGTTGAATCTGAGGTAAATAACTCTGTTGAATTAGATACTGAAGAAGCTAAAAATGAGCCTGAAGTATTAAAAGATAAGGAGCCTGTTTCAACAATCAACCCTGAAAAACCAGTTGCCATTTCAGTTTCCATTGAAGAACCAGTGAAAGTTGAAGGATCTGAAAAATTAGAAGTGGTTGCTGAAAAAACTACTGAAGAAGTTGAAAAAGTCAATGAACCTTTAAATGAAGAACAGACTCCAATCACAGTTAGTGAGCCTGTACAATCGGTTCAGTCAGATACTTTAGTTGAAACGCCTGGACCGACATCAGATCAATTATTATCAACATCAGATAATTTAATGGAATCTGCAGTTCCAACACAAGAAAGTTTAATTAAACCTACTCAAGATCAGATTGTACCAGTTGGTCAAGAAAGTTTAATTGAAGGTAGCCAACAGCAAGTTATTCCTGTTACTGAATCTGTCTCAAATAATGATGTTGTAAAACTTGATGATAGTGTTGATTTAGATCAGCAATCTGTTCTAAGCATGAAAGATTCTGAATTAAAAGACTTGGTTATGAGAGAATTATCTGAGTTTTTAACTGATGAACCGTCACAAAATGTTGGAACTTCCCTTCTTGAAATTAAATCAGAATACATAAAAAGTGTTGATGAAACTAAAATGGAAAATCTTGAAAATAATTTAAATGTTAAATTAGAACGGAAAGAAGTAAAAAAATCAGAAAATGATATCGCTGATGCATTGTCAACATTAGCAACTGCTGCACTAAATCAAGCACCTGGAGCTACTCCGACAAATGGGACTACGGATAATGTAATGTCTAAACCTGTGCCACAAGCAGTACCAATCAAACAAGAAGGACCTGCATGGTGTGATGTTGGGGTGATTAAAGGCACTACTTGTTTGGTGAAACAATTTTACTCAACTTCCATTACTGATGAACATGAAAACACTAGCTTAGATTTTTTACCAGATTATACAAATAAATTGAAAATTGATATTCAACCAGGTACAGCTTATAAACTTCGTATAGCTGCTATAAATGCTTGTGGTCGAGGAGAATGGAGTGAAATATCTGCATTTAAGACTTGTTTACCAGGTTATCCAGGTGCTCCATCTGCAATAAAAATAACAAAAGCACCTGATGGTGCAAGTTTAACATGGGAAGCTCCACCTACGAGTTCTGGTAAAATATTAGAATATTCAGTTTGTTTGGCCATTAAAAATCCTAAAGAAGCTCTACCACAAAGTCCAAAACCAACTTCTACAAACTTAAATTTTGTACGAGTATATTGTGGACCTCACAACGCTGCAGTGGTTAGTCATGAGTCCCTTGGTGCTGCATTGATTGATAGGACTAACAAGCCTGCAATTATATTTCGAATTGCAGCGAAAAATGAGAAAGGATATGGACCAGCAACACAAGTTAGATGGTTACAAGATAGTAATGTACCTGGATCAAACAAGAATCCTTCAATGAAAAGAGAAAAGAGTGTTAATCTCTTAACTGGAGTTCCCAAAAGACCTAAATTATTATAATACCATTTAAAATTTCACATTATTTATTTAATTTAAACTTAAATATGATTTAGTGATGTAATCATAGTCATTAATCAAAACAATTGACATTTGTGGGAATCATTTATTGTAATAAACATAATTATATACTTAAGTACTTAGTTTGGTCTAATATGTATTTTATTTTTAATGATTAATATAACACATAAATCCTAAATATTTGTATTTATATGATAATATTGAATTTTTTTCAAATTATTAACTAGTATCTTATTAGGTGTTTAATTATTTAGGTAAATTCTTAGCTTTTTTCTGTGACATTATTTTTTAGTAGGTTATTATTTTTACTTGAATAAATATATTTTGGTTACTATGAGTTGAAATTCAAAGTAGGTAATAACTTTTTTAATTTTATTTTTTGGTATGTTATATTTTTATATAGATGATACGGTATGTGTCAGCTGAACGTAATCAAGAACCTATTTTATCATCTTTGAAAACGTTTATTAATCGACCTGGTGGTAATATATTGGAAATATCTTCAGGCACTGGTCAACATGTATCATATTTTGCTTCATATTTTTCCAATTTCAAATTTCAACCCACTGAATTTGATCGAAGTCTTTTAAAAAGCATAGATTTATATACAAAAAGTATGAACTTATCTAATGTATTACCAGCAAAATACTTAGATGCATCTACTGAACCTGATCAGTGGCTTGATGGTGAAGTGATAAAAAATCAATATGATTATGTGATAAACATAAACATGATTCATGTATCTGAGTGGAAATGTACTGAAGGTATTTAGATGTAAACATTTAAGTAATTTTATGCAACAGTAACTAAAATTGCAATGAATTAAAAAAATTTCCAAATTTTAATAATAATATATTTTTAGGGTTATTTAAAGGAAGCTGTCATGTATTAAAGCCAAAAGGTATACTTTTTACATATGGTGCATATGAAGATAATGGTGTTATAACTCCACAAAGCAATATCGATTTCAACAATAGTCTGAAGTTGCGCAATCCAGCTTGGGGGTTAAGAGATATTACTAAACAACTAATACCAACTGCATCCAAATATGGTTTTTCATTAACAGAAAAAGTGAATATGCCTTCAAATAATCATTTTTTGGTATGGTCTAAATCAGTTTAATTTAGTCATACAATAATTACACTCAGGATAACTCCTTATTTCATAGTTCACATATTGTTATCTTAATGCAAGTAATAAAAGCATTTCTATTGATATTATGTGGTTATTACTTACCTAATTATAATTATGTAATGTTAGTTTATATCGAGATTGAAACATTTAATATAGTATAGAACAAAATATAATATGTGTATGAATGTATAGAATACATAATTGTAACCATATAAAAATAAAATCCCTTATAAACAAAAATACATTTACAATTTTAACTAGCAATAAAAAAGGAAAATATAAATTATAAATAGACAATTATGTTGGTATTAATTTAGGTATTATTTATAATTATCATTATTTTATTGTGAATGAAAATTTGTTGTACTTGAGATAATTTATAACATTTAATATTTTTATAATATTAGATTATTCACACAAAATTTAAGTATTTAATAGTTAATGTTAATATTTTAGTTTAAATAATTGTACACAGGTAATTGATTTTTTTTTTTGTATTCTTTATCAAAAATAGAAGTATCAAAGAAAAATTATTTTATTTTATATGTACACAAATATTCTATATTATTAACATGGCAAAATTTAATTTTTACTTTAAAATATAATTAATTAATTAAATATTATTTTATTAATAATCAATAAATAATAAATGACATTGACTATACTCATCAGTCAATATCAGAAATATTCACCGATTGTCTCTCTTGATTGGTCTGCAACGTCAATACTGACATTGTCTAGTCATTTTAGTTTTAATTAAAGTTGTTATTTCTCTTATTTTTACTATAATTTTTGTTTCTGAAATGACTACATAATATTATTGAAATGTCATAATATTATACTAGTAGATTGAGAGCAACAGTGATGAATCTTTGAATAAAGAAAACGATTTTAATTGAAGATTTTTGTGCCAGACAAAATTTAAACTGTTATTGTTTTCATAACGTTTTTTCCGTTATAATGTTTAAGTCAAACACGCCGTTTTTATGTTATACTGCAACTACACATTCGTGTTTGCACAAATAATTGCTCGATGGTCAACAAATTTTATTTTCAAATTATTAGAAAACATAGGCGATGGTGATCTAAAGACTGCTATCGATGACAGTGTTGGACTGTCGATTCAAAACAAATGTTAAGAGCGATTATTCTTTAATGTGTCAATTATATTAAGAAAAATTTAAGATTACGTAAGAAATCGTGAGAAAATATTTAGCTGCTAATATAGAAATTATTGCACAATTTAAACACTATACTTTCATTTCAAGAACATATGTATTTGTAGTTAAAACTAACTTATTGTTTTTTATCATTAATTAGTACTGAGCAAATGTTTGTTAATACCTTGGAATTTTTAGCTTAAAAAATGTCGTTGTTTAAAACATAATCGAAACGAAACAAATATTACACCTTAAGATTAAGATATAGTGGCGGCCCGAGAATTTTCAATGGAATAAAAATAACATGTTACAAAATTAATCATTTTATAAATCATTTCAATTTCAGGATCTCCACATCTTCTGTTATCATTTAGAAGTTTTCACGTTTTACTCATAACTACGAAACTTTAGCATAAATACAATACCTAAAGTATTAATTTTTACTTTGTTGATAATTAGTGCTAATAGGATGCCATTTCAGTATGCGCTCTACATACGTTGTTTTTATTTTGTTTTTGATATACGTTCTGAATATCTTTCGATAAGGTAAGAAAAAGCTCAGGACTGTCTTGACGGTAAAGTCGCCAGAAATAGTAATCAAGATAAAACTGCAAATGATTAAGAAAACCTCATTTTCTTCAATAATTTTATTTTCGCGTCCAATCATAACCTCTCAATGTTTTGAGTGTGGGCTCCTATATTTACATCGACGTATGAGATTTGATAATTTACAGTCTTTTGTGTAAAACCTCGTTTTGTAAGACATCTATATGCAGTCCATTTATTAGAATGAATTTCTGATCCTGCCTCGCATTCACGTTCTATGATCGATAAGAATGTTACTCGATCGCATCGATTAACATAAAAATAACGGCTATCGTTTTCATTTTTTAAACCAAATACGTGGCAAACGAGAGGTCGAGCAGTGAGGGCTAGCGCCTTGGGACCCGTACCTCCGAGAGGGCTCGTCGTCTTAACTTTTTTAACAAAATTATTTTCATTCATCGTCATATAAGATGCAAATTTGAATATTTTTATTGTACTGAAGTAGAAATAAGTAGTGTGTACGTTGGTCAAACAATTGTAAGGGAAACTGGAATCAATCAGCTCAGGGGCCCTAAAAAGTCTCAATTGTAATTCCTTCAATCAGCGAAATGGGCTTCATCAATCTGAATTGGATTTTATGAATTTTCAACCATTTTTTTTTTTTTTTAGTCTTCATAACAGCTGCGCATACTTCTCGGTACAAGTTAAACCAGTCAGTGACACATGCAATGTTCCTTCCTGTCCGATTCATTATTTGTGTGGGCGATTCCAATACAAATATAAATACAAGTTCAACAACTTGACAAAGTGTTAACTCACTGTTATTACATTGGATTAAGTCAGTAAAATGAAAAAATCTACTACCCTCTCGTAGAGATTTTGTTGTCAAACAACCTTTTTTGGATACCGAAAAATGGCCATCTATTCTACATTACGGCGTTTCTTTCGTTTTAATTGTATTTGGGTGTTGAATTTAAGCCAATAGACGATTTCTTCGTTGCATTTTAATAATCTTTTATTTTTATAAAAAAATTATGAATTGATTTCATTTGAAACTACTGTACAATACAACTCACGAAACAGCTTCATAGTCATAATTATTAATAAATAATACTCAAAAAAATATACGAAAAATCACAATATTATATAATAATCGTTACGAAATACATACGTGAGTGTTAGGTACCTATCTAAAATAAAATCGACTGTTTTAAAACCTACAATAATATAATTGAAGGTAGAAAAAATAAGTGATAATTAAAGTTAAGATAATAAAGTCGAATGAAATACCTAATATATTATATAAATTGGTAGTAGATAATGCATGAGATAAATAGTAGGGTAGGTGGAAAGAAAGCTGAAAAATATAAATATAAATGTGAACATTTATAAACCGTTTTACCATTTTATCCTTATAATTTTTTTACTTTTATAAATGATAACATAGAATTCTAATTTCATATTTTAAAGCAGAATATTTTTCTAAGTATTTTGATTAATAAAAATCGAATTTAGGGCTAGTAGTTGATGAGTTATAAGTATTTAAAATTTCGAAAATTAAAAATAGTTAAAATGTTCGGTATTTACCAATATAATTTAATATTTATGTTACGGGCAAAGTATACAATTTGGTCATTTTACATAATGACCTTCATATATTGGGCAATATAGATAATACTATGTAATTGTAAAGTATAAAGCATTTTATTCATTATATTTTAACTTTATAAACATGATAAATAATAACTAGGAGGTACCTATACTAATATTATATTTTATTACTATTTAATTATATTTCATTACTTATTAGTAGTAATTATTTATTACCATTGAGTAATGATAATATTTATACTCAATATTATCAATGTATTACTTATTATCGCATGCACTACTCCCGTGGCATTTTGATGTGCATAGTCTCTCCGCAGCTTTGCACTTGCACTTCCGTGTTTTACATTTTTGTACACACGTACATCGGTCGTAGCCCTGACCACCCAAATTAGAAAATGTCCGTGCTGTCTCTCGGAGTGAAATCTTGGTTTGTGACACATCATCGACTTTCAGAAATCTTTCCTTGCAAATTACAAATTGGTTTCTACTATACAAAGTTGAAAGGCGACCTTCCTTAGTCCCGATTTCGTACATGTCATTGTTAACTGTAAAACAAATTTTATTAGTTTATCTGGAATATTAATAATAAAAGTATAGTATTTATAGGTACTCGAAAGAATAACTCCAATAATATTTCTAAAATCACTACGGGCCCTATCGACGTCTGGAATCTAACCGTTACTGACTGACCAACTTCGCCGGGACGGAAACGATTTTCGGAAGCTTGCTTCATTTTTGTCGCTTGAACTTTTAAATTTTTAAGTGATTCATTTCTACTCTCACAAATAGATTTTATTCTTAAAGGTACAGCTAAAATAAAACAAACACATAGAGTAATTTTAATAATATTACCTACTCAATAAGAAATATTATTATTACTATTATTTTATTTTATACCTTCGGTATTTTCGATATCGTTGTTACTGTTTGAAGTAGTGGAAATAGAATTCAGAGCTGTTTCGAGGTCTTCTTCGGTTCTTAAATCGCTTATTATATTTATTGGCAGAAGTGTACTCTTTAATCCAATTTTTGCTTTTGTATCGAACATAGCCTCGTAAGGTGAACATTTTATTCCTGAGTGTAATGAACGGTTTTTCATAAACTGGATAAATTTTAACCCCTCACTCCATTTTTTAGTACGGTTATCTGTCAACCAAGTAGCAAGCATATTTTCAATGTCCTGGTTAGCTCGTTCAACTGAACCCTGGCTTTGTGAGTGACGAGGTTTACCATGAACTATTTTAAGTTCTGGCCACATCGCACATATTTCAGTTAGGTATACGTTCTTTTTTGTTGATAAAAATAAGTATCGTAACATTCTTTTGACCGGCACCCTCGACATCAATACTACCCGGGCCGCGTCAGGGACACCGCCATCGTGGCCGCACTCATCGAACCGTAGTCCGTCCGCCCGTCCGGATCGTCCATTCGCGGCCACCGTTATCAGCTGATAACCGATTGCCGACTCGAAATGCGGTCAGTGCAACTTAACAGTTTCCGCTGCTACTGCCGCCGAACGCGTTTCTTCCCGTTATCAACATTAGTCGTTGTCATTTTGTCCGTTATCGAAAACGGAAAACGATAACTGGCCGGCTAGTGCCATCCAAAGAGCAACAATAACTTATTATTACACCAACTGTAATAAGTTGTAACAGAGAAGAAAGTAATGAGAATGGTCCAATGATTGACAGCATAAGTTAGCATCATTTTTATAGTTAAGATTAAACATAAAATTGAAAATTTGAGTTGCATTCATCTGTAAATATATCCTACATAAATATGTAAGCTGTTGTGAATTACCTACGAAAAAAGAACTTGTTACGAAATCAAATAAAATTACTAAAAAAAACAATCAAAATATGGTAAGATGGTAGGCTACAGTAAAAAGGTTAAGAAACACTGTTTTAGACGACCAGCGAGTAAATCTTGTTCGTAGAAATCAATAGACTCGTTCGCAACATTTAAAAATGGACGGTGTACTTACATGAAAACGATTTCGTGTAAATATCATCACATGATCCATATTCTGTTTTGAATTCGACAGTAGAGCAGTACATCAAGATTATATGTATTACCTTTAATGTACCATCATTTTTAATTGATCCCATATTTTCTTTTTTTCTAAAATTATGGCAAAATCGTCATTACATTCATTAATTATTACAAACAGGTATGTACAACTGTTTCTCGACTTAACAAATATTTATAATGCAGTGAAGAATAATTGTGGTTCTACAGCACAACAGTTTTAAGGATTACATTTTACATTATTAACATGATAGGTATTTATTATAATATTGCAACGGTCAAAAAATATCTACAATTAATGTCTAAGTAAATAAATACATTTTTGGGAAAATTCGAAAAATATTTCGTGCGTTAATGAGTTGTAGCCGGTAAATTGTATAAATCGAATATTTCATAATGTGGATAAAATTACTCTTATTTGCTCCACGAAAAAATATCCATATTTGAAGAAAAACGTGAACTCCACTAAACGGATGCCCACTTTATGCAATAAGCGACTTCAATAAGCGGATGCAATAATATTAATATAATAATCTATAACGTACGAGTACATACTAGGTTGTACCAGTGTAAAAAAGATGAATTTCGTCAACATATTATTATACAAACCGATCGTTTGAAACATGGAAATTATATGAAAAAAAAAAACAACACAAGGACACTAATTTTCTTTTAAATAACAGAATATATATTGAACAGTATTAATCAAAATATTATTTCTCATCAGACGTTTATGTAATATAATACATAAGTATAAATGATAATAAGTGAAATGCCGAATAATGAACAATTTACATCAAAAGCAATCGATGACGTATAACAATAATCGGAGTTAGTGATCTCACAAGAGCGTGAGACGCACCGGCCGGTTAAAGATAGGCTTGTTTTGGAGCACGTGAACGGCCCGCATGGCTTCCTGCGGATTCCTGAAGTTGACGCGTACTTCACCGGTGGGTTTGCCGAAGTCGTTAAACCGCCTGATGACGTTCTGGCCGTCGAATTCGAAGCCTGAGAAGAAGTTCAATATCTGCTGCACGTTGGCGCTGTAATGCACGTTGTCCAGAGCCACCACGCAGCCGGGCAGTCCGAAGCCGTCCGGTCCGGGACCGCGCATCCGGGGATTGTAACCGCTGCCGCCGCGCGCGTTATTCGTGTACGGATGCGGCCGACCACCGCCGTACTGAGGTCTTTGGTGCTGCTGCATAGGCGGCCCGAACATCATGTAGTGCTGCCTGAGTTCAGCACCGCCGCCGCGATTGCTATTGCCGCCTCCCGGTCCCCAAGACACGTGCTGATGGTGGTTGTGCTGTTGCTTGGTGATGGCTTGGATCACGTCCGACCGGTTGATGGGCGACACGTGCACCAGGTTTGGGCCCATGTAACAGTGATCTTTGATCAGAGCCATGTGCGCCTGTTGCACGGTGCTGAACGCGCAGTAAGACTCGCCGGTGGGTCGGCCAAACCTGCTCAACACGATGTGTATCTTGTCGGGCAGCGCGGTCGTGTCGGCGAAGAATCGCATGACGTCCGTGTTGGTCACCGACGTGGGCAGTCCGTGCACGTACACGCAGTTGGAACAGCCGCCAGTTGGCGCGACGTTCGGTTGGATGGACGGTTGCGCTGGCACCGGTACCGGGTTGTGATGCTGGTGGTTATAGTGGCGACCACCACTTCCACCATCACCGCCGCCGCTAGTGCTCTCGCCGGAAAACCGTTTCGTCCCATCGCCGGGTTTCCGCACGATCTGCACGTACTCCTCTTCCGTCACTGTGATCGGCAGCTGCTTAAGTTTCAGATACTTGGTCGGCGCGTTCTGCTGCTGCTGCAACGTCGCCGACGACTGTTGTCCTTCACCTCCGCCGCAACCAAGACGTTTGTCTTCCGTCGACGGGTTCTTGTCGCACGTCACCGGATTCTTGCCAACCTCGTCGTTCTTACGCTTCTTGGCCGGCGACTGACCATCACCATTGTCTTCCTCTCTTTCACGACTCCTATCACTTCGATGCCGATCTCCAGACCTCGATCTATCCTGTCCATTGCTCTCGCTACCGTGAGACGACCTTGATCTATGCTCCCGAGATTTTGATCGAATTCGTTCACGTTTGTAGCCACTTTTGTCGTCACGTTCATAAGTTTCCGTTGATTTTAGAGACATATGTTGCTGCAACTGTTGTTGGAGCTGCTGTAGCTTGTCCTGAGACGAAAACACTGCTTTTGAATCCATAATTGGAGGTTGTCTTTCCAACATGGTAACCGATTGGTCTGATATAGATTGTTGCTGGGGTAGTGGTAAGACCTGTATGTTAATAAAACACATAACAACTTCAGTTTCAAAACGAGAATAATAGTACTTATATAAAAATAATCAAAAGTAGTTTTTATTTTGTGTACCTTAGCAGGTAGTGGTGGCAACGATCCGACTAGGGGAAGTTGCTGCTGCTGCATTTGGTGCATGTTGACCTGCGTAATTTGTGTTGTCGTGTACTGTCGCACAGTTTCAATGACTTTACGCATCTCATTTCGAGAGCTCAATAACAGTCTGATTTGAACGTTCTTAATACATCCACCGTCAAAAAGTATAGCCTGCCTAGCATCCTCATCAGTACTGCAAAATAATTAGAAGTAACCAAAAAAAAATCAGAATGCCCAACTATTAATTACCATATTAATTTCTTAATTATTATTTACCTAAATAATATAAAAGCAATTCCTTTTTCACCGCCGACGATGTAAACTCCACCCTCGGGTATTGACAACCCTTGGAAATATTGCCTTATGTCTGCGGCATTGGCTGACCACGGTAGATTTTGTAGTCTTATGATAACACTCATGATTTTACCTAAATAAATAAATTTATTTGGTTTAAATATTAGTTAACATGTAGTTGTATGGACTATGGAAGAACCAATAAAACGACAGCTAGAACATTAATTGCCAGCGGTTATCATAGTTAATTCAAATTTAAGATAAAAACAATTAATATTTAACAAATATTTTGTGAAAGCGAGTGTGTAATTTACGTAACATTTATTTTTCAAGAATATAGTTAATTGTATTGAAGAACAACTATTTGTTTATGCAACTAAATAAAAATATAACGACATATATTATTTTAATATTTAAATATCATAGACATAGACTTGAGAAATATTTTATGAAGTATATTCGTGTAGATACCTTTTAATATTCACCATTGGTTCTTTAATATTATCGGGATTGGGTGGCTTTTATGCAAAATTAGCCTCATTAATAAAGAAAAAGGGCGACTTTCTTTCGAAAGTTTTTGAGTATTTTTGACGTTTAGACTAAAATATTAAAATATTGAAAAGTATATAAGTAACATTTTCTTCTTAATGCAATTATTCATTGATATTATGAGCAAAATTATCTTAAATTTATCAAATTATATAAGTAACATTGCTAAATTTAAGATAATTTCGCTCATAATATCAATGAATAATTGCATTAAGAAGAAATATTATAAAAAGAAAGCTATAAAATAAGAACTTAGTTGAAATGATACATGTGATATAAAAAGTTATATTTTACTGTATTGAGGTATACATATTATCATAGCCGCCGACTGAAATAACTTTTTACTGAGATTTTACGTACTTTTGGCTATCATCATTGTACTGACCTTTATCAAAATAACTACGTAGATCAATGTTCTTATGATATGTGAGCTGCAGAAAAAGTAAAGAAATTATAAAACTTCAATAAACACTGCATAAAAATTTATACGAAATTATTAAACACGTACATACATTCAACTAACAGTCGACTAAATGTTATTTGTTTTCAATAGTTGTCGTGCTTTTTGCGTTGTCATAACACCATGAAGTATGATTTTTTATCTTTTTAGATTCACTGGTTATGATGTTTAAAAACAAAAACAGTAGGCTTTGAGTATTCAATAGAACTATTTCAAAATACGTCAATATAGGTACTTTGGATAGATAACATTTATTTTTAAACATTAATTTAAGTTTTCTGTGCAAAACTGTAGTATTTTTGTTTTGTATTGTGAGCAACACAATTTTATTCCGTTGATTTATAATTTTGAAAAAATTATATTTTTTATCATTTTTAACTGTAAATGTAGAAAAATAAGTATATTTTAATATTTTAAATGTTTAGATTGTCTTTTATATAAAATACATCTTATAGCCATTTAACCATTTTTTAAATACTTGAATTGTAGGCATTCGACGATTTTATAAAAATGTACAAATTTAGGAAATTAAATTAAAAATATTAATGGTTATAAATAAAAAAAAATAACTAAATAATAAATTAAAAAAAAAAAAATGTAAATTGAAATATAAGGAAGCATACTGATATTAAAAATTACCAGGTACGATTAAAACGATAAGGAAAAGTTCTAACTCTTAACCAATTATCTTTATTATATTAATCGTTGAAGAAATGAAAGCAGTAAAGTAGCTATAATTTAGTGGCATTCTAAATTCAATACATGAAATGGTTAACTATGTGTAAATCATATCAGATACTAACCATAGGATACTTGAAAGCAGTGGTGCGCCTAGGAATTCAATGATAGAAGGAAAGATAGGAGGAAAAGCTAGAAAAGGTAGACCAAGAACACCATTTATCAAACAGGTCATAGAAGACATAGGGAAAACCAATTATAAGGAACTTATAGTGGCTGTAATGGAAATGGACAAGTGGAAAACCATCAAAATCGTTTAACCAATCTAAGGATTGTAAAAAAAGAAAAAATTGAGGTATAAATACACTCTTGGTGATTATCTGGGCGACTGCATAGTTATCGTAATTACGAGTACATAAATACACATTATCACATATATAAATGTACATATGCAGTTATCAGACGTGTTAAGGAGAGCTGTTCCTCACTGTGGTACTAATTTCAATGTACAATGTGAGTACGAGCAGTATATTTCTGGAATATTGGAACAAAATAAAAAACAAACTAAATTACAAATTTTTTTCAAAAATAATAAATATGTACTCATAAAATGTACTAATTTTACCTGTAAAAGCAAAATATGTATGTAATAAAATTAATAAATAATTAAAAAAATTTTTCCACTTCACCTATAAGATTCATTTGGTTATAATACTCACTTTATGCTGGTCCCAAAGCATCTAATGTATATATATATATATATATATTCTATACAGTGAACGTTTATTGTGTGTAATAAGTAAAGACCGGATTTAATTGATATTACAACTTTTTTTGCATTAAAGATAAATCAAATCTGATCAAATATGTACACGATTTGTATAAATTGCAGTCTTTCTATTTCATTTTATGTTGCAATTTTTGCAATTTTCAATGTTTTAGCAATTTTTGCAATTTTTTGCAATTTTTTATATTTTACGTTATTAAATGTACAAATCAATATTTCTTAACTAATTTTATAATATAAAAATAATAAAAATATTGTGGATTTTCATTATTGGTTAGATTATTTAAGTATAAAGGTGTAATATAAGTATAGATATACGTGGTGGTATGGACTTCCATAGGTCATTAATGATATCGATATCAATAGTTTATTACCTACCCGTTACGATTACAGTTTTTAAAATAGTCTGTATATTGAAAAAGAAAATTATTAAATTGTTAGTATCAGTTGCTTTCGTGTAATTGTACTAGCTTGTTCTTATATTTTCATATATTTTAACTATAACCATTATGCCTAAAGTAAAATCAAGTTTAAGAAATAAAATATCGTCCTGGATTGCTCCATATAACAAATCTAAAGAAATTTTTTCTACAGATGGTAAAATTATTTATTGCCTCGTATGTGACAAAAACGTTTCATCAGAAAAAAAATATTTTTTAGATCATCATTCTGAAACAGGTAAATTTTGCATTTTATACTTATGTTCTATTATATATTCATACAAAATTATTTAAATTAAGGTTTTAAATTTTAATACATAATTTCAGTTTTGCATAAAAATGCGTTAGAAAGAAATAATAATAAAAAACAACTACTTATTACGAGTACATCTCCAAAATCGAACAATTATTTTGAAGACTTGTGTTATGCATTTGTTTCTGCAAATATTCCTATGCATAAACTATGTAATCCAGTGTTAAAACAGTTTTTGGAAAAATACACAAAACAAAATATACCAAATGAAAGCACTCTAAGAAAAAATTATATTCCAAATATTTATAAAAATGTAATAGAGAAAATAATTAGCGATATAGGAGATAATTTTGTTTACTTGATTGTAGATGAAACTACCGATCCAAGAGGTTTGTGTAAAATATTTCATATATTTTTTTATAATTAATCTACGTAAAAAATTGATGAAAAATTTATGCAAAAATTATTATTTAGGTTTGAGTATTGCTAATTTATTAATTGGTAAATTAGATGGAAGCCCAGGAAAATCATATTTAATTTCATGTAAAGAACTTGTGGGTACTAATTATGAAACTATATGTCAATTTGTAAATTCTTCTTTAAAAATATTTCCCGGTATCGAACAAAAAGTGTTACTTTTTATAAGTGATGCTGGTACTTATATGGTGAAAGCAGCGAAGACATTAAAAATATTTTATCCAAATTTAATTCATATAACATGTTTGGCACATGCAGTTAACAGAGTATTAGAAAATAAATAATAATTATACATTTTGTAATATTTTAAGAATACATTTTATAATGCAATTTGTACTTTTTTTGAAGCAATTATATGATTTTATTATGCAATTATTGTATTATTTTCATTGCAATTTTGACTTATTTTAGTGCAACTAAATCCGGTCTTTAGTAATAAGTAATATATTTTTGCTAATAACTAATGGAAAGTACCTAATGATTCTAAAACAGCTTTAATTACTAATAAGTAGTTTTCTTTGAGTTGGAAATAAGACAATAGTGGAAGGGTTATAACCTCTAACCTCCTTCCCCTGAGAACACCACTGCTCGAAGGTGTAATATATAGAAATCTTAGTGACTGGGGTTTGATTGTGTTATTCTATTTTCATTATATATTTATACTTGAGTTTTTAATGTATAACATATCATTCAAGAGTATTTCATATCAATAAATTACTTCTATTACGCTTTATATATTATGTATTTACGATTTTAAAAATATTTTTTTTTATAGTATAGGCATTGATTAAATATACATAGATAGCTCAAGTAACAGTAAAATTCGTTAACGCTTGATTAATGGTATAGGTATACCTAATTAAATGTTACCTTATTTTTTTCTCAGTATATAACCATATCATTTTTTCAATTTTTGTTATAAAAAAATTCTATATAGTATTTAATATCAGAAAAAATCTACTTCATGTGATTAGCTAAAAGGTTATACTCTAAAATATTACCAGTTGTTGCTTCAATAAGACATATTAGATATTTTCCGATAAACATATTACAGGAACTTTTCTTGACTTAATTGTCACCGGAAAAATGTATCCTAACCAATACCAATTTAAAGCATTAACTGACACTTCGTAATTTATTATTCTAGGTAGGATCTTGGAATAATCTCACAGAATAGATTTTTTTTTTTTTTATATATTATAAAATGAGTAAGCCATTTTTGTCATTTAAAATATAAAAAATGGAAAATAACATTTTTTCTCCCTGTATTCAACTAAAAGTATATATCACCCAGAAAAATGTGACATAATATCTATGAAAAACATATACCGATTTAATGGAATTCGGGTATGATTTCGAGTCAATTATATTGGTTCATAAAAACATGAATTTAATTTTCATTAATCCATGATATTTAGTGCTTAATTAATTTAATTCCAAATTCCATTATTATGGATAACTTTATACTCAGTTTAATTCTATTGAAAAATTGAACTATCAAACTTACATACTAAACTTAATGAAATTTTATTCATTAAAAATATCATTTTTTTCAAAGTTTCAAAAATGGTTAGATTTTACTAATGCACGTCCTTAAATTGTATGAATTGCGTTTATTAAAACCATGACGAATTTTGTCATTTTAAAGAGCCTTTAGTTTGGATTAAATCATTGATAACCTAAACTCAATGAAATTATTTCATTAAAATAATACTTTTTTTCATGGTTTCTAAAATGCTTAGCCTTTGATCTTACTTGTAGATATGTTTAAATTTTATGAATTACATGTATTAAAACCATGATAAATGTCATTGTTTTAAAGAAACTTTACTTTAGATTTAGATTTAATCATTGATGTACTAAAATTCAATAGAATTATTTAATAAAAATAATACTTTTTTTTATTGTTTCAATAAACTTTATTTCATTTAATATATTATTTATATTTCATACTTAAGTACAAAAATCCCGCTTAAATCAATATTCTTAATTATATAATTTGAAGTCACAGTTTTAGAAATAATATAACTGACTATATGTTTTTATAAGATAATACATTTAAAGATTTACAAAAAAACAACACTTTTTCATCAATACAAATAATTTTTTTTAACCTATATACTAACATATTATTACCTTCATAATATGTTAAAATATGTTCTGCATTATAGACAGTATTGCAATAAGTAATTTTATTATAGCAAACTGCATTATTAAGAAGTGTTAAATCATTAGGCAAAAATAATAACTTAATGTGTTCAATATACAAGCATTGAGTAACTCAAAAAAAATCTTTAAAAAAATTTCTACCGGACTTTGAGGAAAAATTTATGACTGTTTGAAATTTAAATATTTACGAAATTGCATAAAATAGCGATTTATTCTCAAACGATTTTAAATATTTGTTATAATTCAAAAAGTATAGGTCGCAGATTTTTGAAATTTTCTACCAGCTGTTAAGATTGGTATTTCCTTTATGTCATATTATTTTCAAAATATTATATTGATTTTTAAGCCACTTATAGGCATTTAAAATATTCGATGTTTTTACATTTTTTTTTTTTATAATCGGTGATAAAAAAAATTTGGCAGGTACAAAATACTTGAAAATTTAATAGAAGATTCCACAGAAGTAGTTCTTATTGTCATTCAAAAATTATTAAAATCCATAGGCACAATTTTTTTTTATAAGCGTTGGAACAGCGAATATTGACATAGAATTACATGTAAAATATAATATAATGTATAATATTCTAGACTGACAAACTATGTTGCTGTATGCAACTGCCAACCCATTTTTATTGAAAAATATATTTATCGTTTCAATATAAAGTATACTTTTTACAATATTTATAAATAACAATGTATTATATCCTAGGACAAACATATTAACTCCGTTCAGAATCGTTATTCGTATACAATGATATCTATCATTGCATTCAAATTTAACAAATCCATTGTAATAATGACCTATCCTATAAACGAGGTGCACTCCACCCCCAACTGTACAGCAGAGCGAGGCCCATCCTGTTCTTTTGTTATTTTAATTTCTTAAGAGGACGTCACACACCCGAAATATTTTACCGAAAACATGTTTCACGCGGGATCAGTGTTTGAAGCGTGTGATTGTCTCCATCGATGTTCACAAAAAAATTGCCATCCCTAAGTATCCTACATATTCTATCACATATCTGCAATATTATAATTCATATTTATGGATTTTATGCTGAGATGTAAGAAAAACAAAATAGAAATGTCTGGTCGACGAAAAGAAAAAAAAAATTACTAAGAATCATGCTTTATTTTCGGTTCATAAGACTACCCAAAAAATTGTAGTATTCACTAATTACATTTTAGTTTTGAATAACACGAAGAAAGTGGAAACGTGACTTTTCGGCGAAATTTGTAGATACTTGGCAAATAAAAAATTGAAATTATTTATCAACTGGTTCAAATAAAAAATAAAAAATAAGAAAATAACTTAGTAAAATTTTATGATATTTAGTAAACAATATTGGCTTGGTGTTTTTTTAATTACCACAGTGTCTTATTTTACAGTTCCAATATTTTAATATATTGAAAGGTCTGATCGAATAAACATTATTATTATTACTGACGCAGAGTAAGAGTTATTCTTGTAAGTCATATGTACATAAGTATATACATTTTAAGACGATTAGTTATTTCCTCAGGTCTGATTACGACGTACGAGTAAGTGATAGTTGTACGAACATCGTAGGCGAATTGCTGACGAGAAAAACCGAATAAAATGTCTTCCAGTTACAAAAAAGATATTGCTGAGCTTACAACACTAAGATCGAGGTCCAGCGAATGAATATCAAAGATATGTTATCCAAAACTATAAAAATGAAAGGTTTGTGATTTTTACAAGTTTACAACAATATTTTAATATTATAAACAGCTAATGTAATATAACAACGTATTATTCCTTATCAGTTGATTATGGAGTACAAATTAAATTGAAGGACCTAGAGCTGGCTTCTTTAAGAGAGAAATGTAAACAGTTTCAACACAGGGTTGAGATACAAAAAGGTATAACCTATCCAAATTATAAACTTGATATATAGTTAATACTCTAATGCAATGCACATAATAATATAAAACATAAACGTTTTTATTTTAGATAATACACCAAGACATGTCCAATTAAAACATATTCAACAAATTGACACATTGACAGAAGAAAATAAATTATTGAAAAAGAAAAACAACGAATTGTTTGATAAAATTAAAGATTTGGAATCTAAATTAGCTAGACAATCCAGGCTTTGCTCAATGCCGTCGTTTGATTATGAAAACGAATGCTCCAATGTTACTAGCAAAATCAACGATTCTGCAAAGGGCGAAAACAATAGTAGTTTCAGCGATAAATTCAATGATTTGAGTGTTCTTAAATCGACTGAACACAACGGAGAACCGGCCATAACCGCTGTCGTTGATAGCGTTGTCCAAAAAACCGATGAAACTAACAAGGTACAGCGGGCGCAAACGAGCAACAAGTTAACTTCAACTTTTAGTGATAACCTCGGTTTTATATCAATGAAAAAGATTACCCCGTTTGATCATGAGGTAAAATCAACTTGTCCCACTAAAGATAGTTGTTGCCAAGCGTCCACCAAATTCGACGATCATAATAAATTAAAAAACGTCCTCACACAAAAGCGTGTCAAAAAGGTCAAAAATACCGTGAACAAAAAAAAGTATATTAAAATAAAAATCAAGATTTATTATAAATATAAAAAGAGTAAAAATTTGTATTTATTTTTTCCAGAAAACAAAAAACAAAGAGTGAAGATGATACTTATTTAAAATTAGAACCGATAAGCGCATTACAAGAGTTGTGTATGTCTCGGAAATGGATGTTACCCAAATATGAGTTTTTTAAAGAGGGTGATAGTAAAACTTTTACTTATACTGTAGTGTGCACCGTTAAAATGTTCACAGTCGAAGGTTAGCGATTTAATGTAAATTCTTAATCATGTTTAATGCATTAAAAATGTTGTTTTTATTAATTAAACAGTCAATGGAATGATAAAAAGAGAAGGTAAAAAACAAGCTGCTACACTAATGTACCATAAAGTAAAGACCTATATCAGTGGTAACATACATTTGGAAAAAAATGTTTCTAAAAACCAACTAACGGAAAACGGCATATTGTCTGGACTCTATGAAGAGCCGGCCATCTCCACTATAAGTATAACTTCTAGTATGAGTATTTATATAATTTTATATATATATATTATGACACACTCAGGTGAATCACAATTTCAAGAGTAGTTCGGTTGTTTGGGCAAGGGTCACTTAGCCCCCCAAACAGTCCATAGTACAATTGTATCCTATAATCACAAAAACCTTGCGAAGAAATCATAAATTAAATAGTTAGTTGAATATAATATATACTTAACTTAATTCATTGCAATAAAATAGCTCACTCTTTTCTAGATATTACTCGGAATGATTTGATCGTTGTATGATATCGGGATTTCAAGAACTGTCCGGTTGGGCTTGGGCCACTATGCCTACCAATACAACCAGCATTGTAACCTGTCATCATCAACACCATGGGCACAGAAGCACAAATTAAACAAATCGTTTACCATATTATATAAATTGTCTAATCTGTTAATATGTGCAATATCTTATTTCTAATATAGATATCTACTTGGTATAATTTCATCATTTTTTAAGCAATCATAATAATCTGCGTCATGAAACAAACATTTTTATTAAAGGTTTGTTTATCAGCTATACTACATATTTGATAAACTTGCATTGGCTTTTTACAATTTTCATTGAATATAAAACACATAATTCAAACATAAAAAATAATCAAACAAAATTAATCGGAATTTTTATAAACTATAATAATAAATATATAAATAATATAATAATATATAATAATAAATATATAAAATTTCAAAAAAGAAACAAAAGCAGTAAGAGTGATTATGAAAATGAACGTCGAAGAGAAAAAAGGAATAGAATGATCAAAAACAAAAATGGTTGGATACGTTTGGGAATAATATGAGGGCTCCTGATGAGTGCATGAAGGATGTAAAAAAATTGAGATGAATGGAGCATGGGCGTTCTCACGGGGGGACATGGGGGATAGATTCCCCCCCAAGGTACTTTATTTTCTTACATATAAGTAATAAACGTTTTATCTACTTTTGATATGCGTTTTCAATATTGACTAGATATTATTTCTATTTTTTTTTTTGCTATTTTTATTTTTCGTGAATATTGATTCCACCAGCTATAAACAATACTATTAATCATCACAGGTAATTAGTTTTAAAATTGATTCGTATAATTTTTTTGTAAACGATTACACCGTCAACCACGGTCATAGAATAAGCGTCAACTATACCCATTCCCAGCCACACACATATTGTAAAAGTAAGATACAGAATGTTATAAAATAACAATAGCAATTCCTATATTATTGATTCATTTATAAGTAATTTAAAGGAACGATTTCTTGTACATAAAAAGATAGGAGTTATGAGACAAAACCCTTACGGCTTATTTTGTAACCATTTTTTTCATCCCCCTCTATTGAAATATCCTGAGAACGCCTCTGGTCGTTGGCATATAGTCAAATCAGGCATTTTACTAAATGTTTAGACATATAGCCAAAGAATTTAATTTTTATGCAATTTCACTATTTGTCTAGACATTTAGTTAAATGCCTAGTTGTTTAATAAAATGAATATGCATTTATTTATAGGCCTGTTTCAAGTCGGGCAAATTATAAAAAAATGAAACAGTTTGTATAATTTTAAAAATTTATCTACATTTTCTATTAATTCTTCATTGCTCTTTTGTACAAAAAAATTAATTATTATTTATTAATATGTAAAACACGTAGGTTTGTGAAATGTGTTTATTTGCGTGTCCATCGATACTATTGTTTAAAACTTAAATTAAAGATATATATATATATATATATATATATAGGTAATTACTAATTAGATATGATAAAACGAGTAGTAAATGTGAATAAAAAAGTTAGGTTACAGATTTTTGTTAATTTTTAATTATTACAAGTTATTTCATGTATTGTTGTGTGGAATTTCCTGGAGCATTTAAATTTTTCTTTAAAAAATAAACACTGTCAGGTTTGATATTGTCGCTTTCCGCTTGACAGTTACATTTAACGAAACCTTGACCGTTAAAAATTGATATGTTTACCATCTCATATATTTATCTATTAATTATCAAGCGAATAAGACCTTGAAAATACAGTACAAAAGAGCAATGAATAATAAATAGAAAATATAGATACATTTTTAAAATAATACAAACTGTTTCATTTTTATTATTTGCCTGTCTTGAAACAGTAATTTAACTAAATAACTAGGCATTTAATTTAATATTTAGACAACTATCGAAATTTCATAAAAATTAAATTTTTCGACAATATTCTTAGGCATCATGTAAAATACCTGATTTGACTATATGCCTATGACATATTTATATATATATAAAATAAAATGCGTCAAAATTGTCTTGTATCAAGATCAAACATATAACTTTTATCGAAATTTTTTCTTATCCAGCGATTATATAACGGTATTATATATCGTGTCGACTGGAAATTCGTCGAAATATCGATATGACGAAACTGTACACATAGAACTGTCGTCATTAAGGACGAATGTACTGTGTGTAATGTACTGTGTCCACATTCGCAGACCAATATTCTAATGAAAATTATAAAAACAATATAACATAATTGTTTACGAGGCTCTAACGTTGTCTACGATCACACAACGTGCAAAAGTAATTTACACTTAAACGTTTCTGGTAGACACATCTGCAATACATCTAGTTTGATCGAAGTCTCGGTCAATTTCGAAGATTATGCTCGATTTCTATTCATGCAATGGTATCTGACGGCCGAAGGTCTATGTCAACTCACGACATCGCGCAAACCGGTAGATAGGATTTGCATCACGTACACGACATTATTTCACAGACCCGGACTAAAATATGCACCTGTTGGAAATGAGTTGATAAAAAATGGTGAAATAATGAAATGTTTAGAAATAAAGTTTTTGAAATCAATATTTACTCGGGGCGCTTAATATTGTTAGAAAGAATACTAATTATCTTTATCACCATACAATTTATTATTTATTTATTTTTACCTGTGGACGATAATAGCTTAATTGAAAAATGCATTAGATTGAAACACCTGCTAAACATTGTTGTACAACATGCATAACATTATTTTGCTTGATTTTTACAAATGTCAAATCCATAACAAGTGAGATCTTCCAATAGTTAATTTAAGTGCGTTGATGAATAACGCATTGAAGCATAAAAGTACTTTTAATTTTACGCATTCAAATATAATATATTATATTGATGACAAAGGACAATATCTTATAGCCAAATTTCCGTGCCTTAATAATATTGCTGTGGCATAAGCTTCTTTTTTTTTTATTTAGGGAATTTTCAATTTTAAATGAGGATAAGGAGTAAAGTTACGTCTCTGATACAAGCGAAGCATTTCCGGCTGTCGAGCGATAAGCTCAAGTGCAACTTGTAATCTACATTTATAAAAATGGAGCCAAAAATGTATAACAAGTCATCAAATTTGACTCAAAAATTAATTGTTCGTAATTATCAGGACAAGGTTCTTATGTAAGAAAAAATGAAAATTAATATAACCGTGTAAATTGTATACCTATATAGCTAACTGCAACCTGACCTTTTTTTGTGTGTGTTTTATCGACGTGTATAAATATATAATATATATTTATACACGTCGATAAAACACATTTTCTCTTACATTTTTCTGCATATTATGCATTCCCTTGGTTATCGATTGACGTAATTACAGTTTATCGTATAAAACAGATGCAACCGTCAAAATTTCACAGTACAAGAAGTTTATTGATAAGTGTTAATCATTTTTTAAAGTGTTTTGGTAGGGTTATTTTTAAAAATGCTAGCAATTAAACGTATAAACATAAGTCGCAGAACTCGCAATTCTGCGAGTCATAAATATAATAGAGCAAGTCAAACTGACGAGCAACGCGAAGCGTGGAATGGAGTTGAACACAATCGATGAAATCGAAATCAACAACAAAGTATTATAAATAATTTGGTACAGAGATATATTAGACCTACTGGTAGAAGATAGACTAAGTTAAAAAGTGATAGTAACCCTGGGAGGTGCTTAAGAAGACAATTTGATATTTACCATGGAAATTTTAATAATAATTATTATTATTAAATTATTTACGAATTTGACACACAGTTAGTTATTTAACTACACGGGTTCAGCTAGTAAAATATTATATCTTGAAATATTGATATTTCATACTTGAAAGCTTGTTAAAACTTAATTATGGCAGCTCAACATGCACATTGCACGGAAGACAGATCCTGTCACGACTATGAATATTCCGTTATCTTCTATTGGTTTACGGGTCTGTTGGTTTTGTTTTACTGGGGCAGCAGAGGTAATTATATTTTTAGTCGTATATTCCGTAAAAATGAACCCGTTTTAAATTTATGTTTTTAGGTTTAGTTCGATGTTTTGTTAACCGACCGAAGCCGCTCAGTGCCGATGGTTTGCAAAGTTTATTTGCAGAAGCGAAATTTGGATTGGGGAAAGAAAGAGGTACATGGGTTGTACCTGAAGTCGAAATCACTTATATCGACTTCATTATTCGTAAGTATTGCGCGACTTATTTGTATGTGTGATGGAAAGAACACAAATTGAATATATATTTTCTTTTTAGTTGCATTGAAGTTCATATATAGGAGATATGTGGAAATCATGGATTACATGACGTATGAATCGCCGTATCGATGTAATCTACATTTATATCATTTACATGATCCGTACGAGGTTCCATACCCAGGGAAAAATCCAAAATTTGTAGTAGTGCGTGATCCTGGGTGTACATATCCTAAATACAATTAGGATCAACAGATGACGATGGTCATCATTTATATTTTTCACTTCAAATATTTAAAGATGATGTATGGCATTCTAATATGAATATGAGTTTATATTTTTCACTATAACTATATTGTGTCTATATTTCATAAAAAATTATTTTGTTTCTTTAAAAAAAAATGTTCATTAATATTTTTTATTTGTATACCTATATATATATTTTGAATCACATTTGTTTTTAAAGTGAAATATAAGTATTGAATGAATGTAACTGTCTTTTTTTATTATCAGCATAATTTACGCTAAATTCATCATCAATTGTACATCAATACTACATAACCATGTTCTTCGATTATAGTCATTGATTCTACGCAGTCTTATATGGACCTATATAAGAAACCTTTCCAGAAAATAAAACAAATCTATACGATCTGTGTTCTTATTCGTTCCAGTTATACATTTACTTCACATTTGTTATTATTATAATTTTTTTTTTTATAAATACTTTAATTGAAGTATTTTTTAATCTGATACAATGTTTGCATAATAAGTTCTTTTTTCTATAAGAATTAATTGCTAAATCCGAATTGGTTTCCGAATTCTTACGGAGGGTATATCACGTACATAAAGTTAGCCTCCCAACTTAGTCCTGTCGACTCCGGACCACTGTCAATATTTAGCAACTTTTTAGCAACTAATTGCAACCGGCTAACTTCATGTACGTGGGTATATCTGAATTGGTTCCCGATTTCTTACGGAGATTATATCCGAATTGGTTCCTAGTTTTTTGTTTATGCTTATTTTGATGTAGGTATGCTTGTTTATAACACGAAAAGAAGTTAAGTTTTATTTTTTTTATTTTTTTATTATGTATGTTTATTGAATTATATAATTTTGACTTTTTTTTTATTTATTTATTATTGTTGTGGTAAAAATGTATAGCAAATATTAGTTAAGTATTGAATTCTGGTTATTTTCTTTTTTTTCTTTTTTCCATCTCAGTTTTGATGTCTGCTTGTTTTTAAATTGATTTTATGTCCCGAACAGTGAATGAACTTTATACAAATTTATTTGCAAATTCTCGACCATTATCCGATTGTAAAATTGACGGTGTTCCGAATGTTGTGAAAATATCTAATAATACATACGCTACGTTTTCAGCACGTTTGTGTTTTAACGGTCGAAGTAGTACGTATTTTAAGAGGTGGTCCTGGTAAACCAATATAAACTTATACTCACCATCCGAGTGTGCTTGCATATCTATTAGGTCAATTTGACAGCGAGAATTCATCTCAGTAGATATAATTGGTTTTACCACCAGCCCTTTCTTGGCTGTGCTTCCTTTTTTTTGACATGATTCGCAACTATTTAAGTATAGCATAATAATATCTCTAGTGATATTTTTGTACTTTGTATTTACCTCGTGTTCCATTCTGTTTCGGCCACCGTGTCCAATTGATAAATGAACATCGTGTATAATATCAAATAACTCTTTATCGTGTACATAATATTTAATTTCATTATTTTCAGATACAGGTACAATTAACTTGTTAACATTAGCAACGTTTAACACGTCGTATTTTTTTAAAAGGTTGTAATCATTCGGTTCCTTTTTTTTTGAATTATTCTTTAGTTGAATTATATGCGAAATTAGTTGACCATATTTAAGCTTTTTCAAAAATGAAGTATTTGAACCTTTTTTTTCTAACAAATCATTTAAATCTACATTAAACTTTTCCATATTCAAAATATAACTGCACTATACAAGCGATTCGCGGTTACTATATAGTTAATTTTACGAGAATTAACCGATATAGGTAAAATGTCATATCTATCTATTATGGCATTCTATGATAAACACTACAATCAAATAATATGTGACTGCCCGTCGATAAGAAGTCGATAAGAACAAACCAAAATACCAAATCCAACATTGGTATTTTGACTATACTTTACAATTAAATAGTAATAAAATATAATATTAGTATAGGTACCTCCCAATTAATATTTATCATGTTTATAAAGTTAAAATATAATGAATAAAATGCTTTATACTTTACAATTACATAGTATTATCTATATTGCCCAATATATGAAGGTCATTTTACATAATGGCCGGGCATTTTATATAATGCCCGGCCATTATGTAAAATGACCAAATTGTATACTTTGCCCGTAACATTTATATAGGTATATTAACCAGCTGAGTAATATTGACACTTACAGTACTCCATTACTTGGTTGTTGAGATAATTCCTAGTACCTATTTTTTTTACGTATCTACACGTCATACTAGCAGTCGACACCTGCTGTGACTATACTTTTTTCGGTGAGCTTTTTTTTCTTGGTGTGTTTATTTTTTTGATCTTTTTTTCCGCGATTCATATAGTAGAGAAGGGAAATATGATTCAGTTAAATCAGTCGATTCTCTTAATTAAATTCAGTTCATTGAATCGATTCAGTGATTAATTTCGAATCATCTATATATATATAAAAATGGAGACAAAAAATTCGAAATTGCATCAGTTGAGAACGGCTGGGCCGATTATCTTGATTTTTTTTTTAAATGGTAGAGAATGTCATGGAGCGGGTTTATAGATGGACCTAACTCCACCCCCGGGAGGTGGTCAAACAGGAATTTTGAGATTTACGATAGAAATTTTTGTTTTTGTTTATAAATGGTTGCTATGGGGGTTATAAGATTTGAGAATAATATTTATTTATTAGTGGTTAATATAATGAATTCCCCGACGTTGCAAGGTAGGTAACTAAAAAAAAAAACATAAATAAGTACTTTGAATATTTTCTATTTGTTTGTGTCATTAAAAATGCCAAGAAGACGCCAGAATGCCAATTTTTGTCGTAGAACAAATGCAGCTACAAACATGAGAAATAGAAGAGCGCAAATAACAGACGAACAATGCCAATCCGATAGTGCGAATGATTCGTAGTTGACTCACGCAGAGCAAATGACCAACTACGCCAACAGGTACATCGAACATTTATATCTGATTCATTCCTGCGTCTAGCATTCCAGTATGAGCCCGATATTGAATATTATGCTCATTCAAAAGTAGTAATTTGTGCTATAGACAAGAAATGCCCGCACTGCTATGCTCTCAAATTCAAAAATGAGCCAGTCTGGATGTGTTGTGCGTCAGGAAAGATGCAACTACCTGAAATTGAAACACCACCTGAACCATTGAATGGTTTACTTATCGGTACAGATCCAGATTCTAACGTGTTCTAGAAGTCAATTAGAACATTCAATTCATGTTTTCAAATGACATCGTTCGGAGCAACAGAAATAGTTCGTAATACTAATGCAAATGGTCAACAATACAATTCTATACTACGGATTTTAGTACGTTAAGGTTAGGTTAGGATTATGTATTAATTGATTATATTAATCCACCGTATTATGTCAAATTTGGTATAACTTTGATACTTTATTAGATTTAAATCATACAATAAGGTACGTACAAACAGCACTAGGTCCGCGATCTACCGCAGGTAGATTGCCTACCTGATAATATACTGCTGTGAATCAGAATTTTTATTCCGGAGAGAAAACTTAAGATAAATCTAGAACATCATCCACCGAATATTAAATAACGAGTTGAACAAAGTTAGAGTCATATAGAGTTGGTATATTTAACGAGCAACGAAGTGCACGGGATCAGCTAGTTTTAATATAATTTTAATTGAATTGAAATTATTATTATATTAATAATAAAACCTATTGATTTAGATATTTTCGAATAAACTGTAAAGCAGCTATCAAATTTTTTAAGGATTAATTTTAAATGTTTTTTTTTTTTTTAATGTTATAAACTTATAAATGTAGACCCAGTGTCGTTATTTAGGCAGAGGCATGTAGAGCGCCTACCAAAATGGCTCCGCTTATAGTTATCCAGTATTCCAGAAACTACTTGTCGTAGAGAAAGGAAATCTATGTATTCGTTTGATTGGATACCTACTATGTATAATGTATTGTACTCGACTTTTTTTCGAGATGTTTTAAATAATTATTTTATACTCATTCACAAGTAGACTATTCGTATAAAATACTGCCATTCTTAGTTTTTTTTAAACGTCCGTCGTTGATGGTTGGAACTCGATATAGGCTGTTGATTTCGCATGTTATAACTTATTAGAATATATGAAAACTTGGCACGACACAAAAGTAAAACATAATGATTTACGTAGTTTGAATATGGGTTTTTCGTTAGGTCTGCGTGCGTACCTGTTCACTGTTTATTCTCATTCCTTTCTGAAACGAGATCCCAGACCTACACGACGTAGTAGTATGGATAAATGTTACATCACGGTCTTCGAATTATCTCGTATAATATCGCGCTCGTTGATTTCCGTGAATCGACATAACAAAAATTAAAATAATAATAATAATGTCATTCTACACTAAGAACGGAATAGGTTCTAAAATTAGGCAGGATTTGTATGTTCAAAAAATGTACCATTTAGTGTACCACGGTGTCCACCAACCCACATACCTGCTAACCTATACCTGTTCTAATTTTGCGGAAGCAATATGAACGCTCCTGAATTACCGCCGAGAAGATGCTTTAGCAGTCGAAGTCCTTTGAAGTCGCGCGCGATTGTTGTCCGACCGGTCCTGTAGTCGTTCGTATATTAACGATCGCTTGCTAGACAAGTGTGTTTTTGGCGAGGGCGACTTGTTCGCCGTATGCCATCAAGTATTCAGCGCGCATAGGTGACGATCATGTGTAACGTGTGTGGGTAGAGAGGCGCATGCCATTGTTACGTACGCACGCACACGCACACATACACAGACGCATACACTGTACGCACAGTGTAAGTTAATTCATAATATTGTAATTCAAACGATTTTTTATGGTGCACGTCGATTATTGACTACGGCCTATTTATTTTCGTTCAACTTTCACACGTCGTCGTAACGAGATGGTAATTTTTAATCGTCTTGACTGCCCGTCCCACGATAAACGCCGACGAAAATGTCTCTGCGGAGCAACGATCATGATTCAAGGTCTCCCACCGGTTACCGGTCGAACAAAATACAACACCACGAATTTGGATCCATACAGTTTCGAATCGATCGATTCAATAGCATATTCATGTAGGATTGCTTTCGACACTTGTTCGTTGCAATATACCAAATAAATAAACGAGTTTTTCAACTTATCGTATTGACAAAAAAAAAAATAAAATAAAATATTAAAAGGGAGGTCACTGTGAAATGTATTAATTGTAATAACCTGTGTCATTTGTAACTGAAATTAATAACATGTCTACTACAATTTAATCACTTAACCATCATTACCGGGTGAATATATAGTTTGGATGAATAAAAATCGTTTATTAATTAATTATTAAATTTGAAAGTATACTTTAAGTACATTTGAGCATTCAAAACTCGCGGTAAGAGATTGGAACTAATTGCAATGTGCTTCGTATTTTGAAAACAAACAGAAGTTTGTCGTAGGTTCCGTTTCGAACCGGATAGAGACTAGTAAGACAAGAGTTTAGGAGTTAATAATTTACTTACCAAACGTTTAGCTAAAAACTTTAGGTATAAGTGTACCCTATTGGTTACCTATTCGGCTGTAGGTACTACCAATTTTACCAGATATCGCTGAACTACGTATTGAACGGTTAATCAATACTTTGGTTACAATTATTATATAGCAAACCCGAGTTCATAGAAGTATAGCCTAGTTCAACATAATCAACGGGAAACGAAACTATAGCATGGTTGTCCCGGTGGTAAAATAACCATGTACGAAACTCCTGCATCGAAAAACGTCATGATTACATCAAGTACCTGAATTCGGCCCATTGTGTTTTACTTTAGAGGTCCTTATGTCAAAATCGACATTTTGTGCGGCAGCGGCGCCACAAGAGTTTAGATCTTAGGGGTTGCTACAATCCCTCTCTTGGTCTTTTTTTCTATTATTAAAGAATTTACCTATATATACCTAGACACTAAATTACTATCTTAGTGAATTTTTCATTTTTGTAAATAAGAAGAAAAAAAATTGGTGAAAATGTTATTAATAGCCTGTTCTTATGCCACTGAAACCGCTATGTCGTAGCTAGTGCAGCAAGTTCATGCGATTTCTGTCCGATTCCTATTCTTTTTTGCCTGTATGTTCAAGCAGATGTAATACTCATTAGTTATTAGTTATTACTTATTATTGTACAGTTGTAAATTTGTAATTTAAAGACAAGATATTTTTAGATATTTTAACTGGCAACTAAACAGAGAAAACTTGATTCTATATTATAAATGTAAAGTATCAAAGTTAGAGTATGTACCTAAGTCTGAAAATATTTTTAATTTATAAAATGAACAATACTTATTTATATTGTTATTCATATATATATATAATTTATAATTATTATAGTAAAAATAAATATTTATGATTCTTTTATTTTTGAACTAAATTTCTTATTGTATTATTGGACATTGGTGTTGAATGTTGATAGTAAGATGTTAATTATTAATGAGTTTAATCTTAAAGAATATTTTTTGAATGTAAATTAAAAATTGGAATTTCATTCAGATCTAATTAATAATAATCAATATGTTATTGTTATTAACTAAAAAATAATGAATAATTGGTATTCAGTGTAGAATATAATATATATAATTTATGGTGTAAAAAGTGTAAACTGAAGAGTATTAAGAGTATTTAGTGATCAAGTTTTGGAAATCTGAAGGGGATGGGGGGGGGCGAAGCCCTCCATTTTTATGTGTGACATTTAATGGCTCATCCCCTCCCTATAACAATTTTTAAATACGCCACTGATTGAGGCCCCTTTCAGCATACGGCCTGGAGCTATAGCCCCCCTAGTATTTCCCGTGATTCAGCCCTGTACGTTAATATGTCTCTTTCGTTTCATCGAAAATTCTGGAAGATGCAAGAGTTCGCAGAATATTATGTTTTTACATGTTTCTAAAATATTATGCATGAAATTAATACGAACACGTTTTCATTAATTTACACTCGAAGTATAAATTCAATAGCCATAATTCGAAACCGGTCGTACCATACAAATATAATAAAACACCAGACTAAGCATTTATTTATGTACATAAACTATTTGTTTGTTTATTTATTTATCTACCAGTATTAACAATTTAAAAATTTTTAATTTAAATTTAATTTTTTATTATTTTGTTATAAAATAAATGTTATCTCATTACCGGTAATTGTTCTTGGAAACTCAACATTTTGTTTGCACATTGAAGATCGAATAAGTATTCTGGTTTACTCATAAAACGATGAGACAAATGATTATTTTACTTATCTTGTTTTGTGGAATTTGTAAGCGTATACATCGACAACGTTGTAGGTTGTAACGTTTAATAGCCTTCATAGCTCCTTAAATTGAAAATAATAGCGATAACAACAACGATGCGTGGATCATTTCGTATATCGTGATCTTTATTCTCCGGCAGTAGTCGAATTTCTTTCCGGGCTGCTGAAAATTCTTGAATTCCGTCGCAGCGGTGGTGCAGCTACCATCGAATCCCAGAACTAAAAAATAAAGGGACCGTGTGCGGTAATTATTTTTATACTTCCAAACCAAATATAATTCAATTTATAGAAGCTTTAAAAGCCGTGCAAACTAAAATTTATAAAAAAATACGGAGTACTTTGCCAAAATCAAAGAAAACACTATGAATGAACAGTTTTTGAATGATAAAATAATGCTTTGGTGAAGTGGTTACTTAGATCCATACCAATTTATGCGTCAGGTTTCGTCTAAGTTTTTGTCAGCCTACTTCCAAAAATCTATATAAAGTTTATTTTAGAAAAAATACTCACATCATGTTAAAACTAATATATTCTTCATTTTACTCAATATCTAAAATACATTTTTAAACATGCCAGCAAAGCTGCCAGTCCTATGCCTGAAGAAAATGTGAAGGGAAATGTTATGTGTGCGCTACATTTATCAAGCTAACTTAGCTATAATAGTTACGAACATCGTTATAGTAGTAGGGGACACGGGACGGAATTCGGACTTCAGTTATCCCCTGCATGGGATCCGGGACGGAATTTGAAATCAACTTTATCTCCAAATGCTGACGGACACCGTTGCGGGCATGACATTACCACACTCGTCAATAAATTGTAACAGCTAAGTTAAATATCGGTTATGGTTAATCATTATTTTGATTATTTATTATATTATTAGGGAAGTTCACGAGGAAAAATACCCTAGTGAACTTCTCTCCATGAAACGATTCACTCTCAGACGTGACCTGAGAATCATAACGCACATGAATAATTTAAAATATCGTGGGTCACGAGGGTGGTATCACCCTTGTCTTTCCTCCATTATGTTCGTAACCATTATTAATTTTTTTTTATAAATTCTATGGAATTCATATAATATTGATCAGTTGAATTAAATATAATGTAAACATAATTTTCTTGATATAAATGTAATTACTTGTTCTTATTATTTTAATTTTCATCTTTATTGTATTTATAGTGTTATTGATAATTCCATTTAAATAAATTGAAAAATCCAGTGTGCTCCAGCTAATGCTTCTACCACAGGTTAGAGACCCTCGTCTTGTAGGTCCGTCACTCGTCGCCTGTCTAATGTTGAACGGAACGTCGCAAGGTGTTGTTTATATCATTGGAACTATTCAAATCGTTCTGCTATACAGGCATTATGATGTATTATTGTTGTGCAGACATTCTCATCGAGATCGGTACAAACGGCACGTACGATACCTGATAATTCCTCATTGCCGCGGATGGTTATATATTATTCACTTTGGTAAATTTGCACCGAAATTGATGTATAATATACACTATTGATAATGTAGAAATGGTAATTTTGACGTAAATAACAACATTATTTTCGATTATATGCGGTGTACATTACTTTTAAACGTTGGCATAGTTTACAAATAGTCAAATTGTAATAAATTATTATTATGTTATTAAATATAATTGATAAATTAATATATATAATATCCGACTTGGGTTTTGAGTACGCGATAGAGCGTGAATTGAGTTTTTTTAGTTTTTACGTTTCACCGGAAATAACTTAGTATTGGTAATTTAACTCACGTTTATTAGTAAAACTTTTAGAATTTTTTCTTTGTTACACATAGATACGAACAGCGACAAATTAACATGATGATCAGAAACATCAGGTCAGTTGAACTGTATTCAAATTTCACTTATTTTTGGATGACTGATGTACTTATATTAACGTGTACTACATTGGTGAAAATAAAAGTTTATTTTTCGTAATTTAATAATAATGAAATAATTTTTTAAGTTATCGAGGAGTCAATTAGAACTTAATTTAATTGAACAGTGATAGCAAACATGTTATTGAGTGATGTGCTCTTCAAACGTTCGGAATGGAAACTCTCTCACAACTCTATTTATTTTTTTATTTTGAAACCGTATAGCGTTTTCTACAGAATTATAATATGGAAAATTGAAATGTGAATTGTGCTTTACACGTGATATAAAATAATACTACGGTATGTTTATAAAAAAAAAAAAATAATAATATTTATTGATTTTTCAATCATAACATGCAGTACATTATAGAAATGTTGAATTTTTAATATTTTTTATTAGTATCATGTAGTACTGGCATATTTCTTACACGCAAATTCTTATATGACAAACTATATGTCTGGTCAAATTGACCCGAAGATATAATTTATAAAAAAAATATTTATTTAAACAAACCAGCTATTGATTAAACAAACTAGCTATATAAAATCTAAAATCTAGAATCTATTCGAAAAAAATATAATTTTATATCTCTAATTTTAAGAAGAAACGGTTGAGTTCTTATAACCGTAACCAAATCACGTAAAAATCACACGTCCGTATACTCCGATTGAGGCCGGGTGCCGTCTTTCGACTTGATTGTAGTTTTTTGCCCACTAGGGATTTTTTAAGTCGTCCGGTATTTAATTTATTTTTATAGACATATATTCGCTACTTGATGGAGGTCGCAACTGAACGTACGCAGATTTTATAGACGAATCTTAGAGCGAGTATACGCGAGGCCGACTATAGTGATATTATGCCTACACTGCTATGTTTGCAATAGTACTACACGTCTGTACGTGATATATGTTTCGTAAGCATTTAATTATATGTAGATCTAAATCCGCCAATCGGAGTTTATATTCTAAGAACAAAAATAGTCTGCCGGGGTTTATTTCTCATATGGCCTCCGCCGTCAATGGCGATCTAAGCACACATCGTAGCAGTCCCGATCAATTGGATTCCTGTGCAAATATTTATAATAAGTTATATTCGACTACTTCTCGACCATATTAATAATATTAGTAAACGTATTAGTAACTGTAGTTTTTGGAAGTCAAAAGCTTATTATGTATGTAATTGTGTGTGTTTGTGGAAAAGTGGAGTGGGGTTAATTGTCTCATTTCGTTTAAATATTAAATTCAATATTTTAGATAATAATTTACAAATAATTTACTTTTTATATATTTATTTAAATATTATTTAAATTTTTGAACTTATCATTTTATGCCCAATTGCCATTATTATAAATATAATTTAATATCATATAATTCCTTAAAATTGTTATATTATTATTAATATTTGACAATATTAATAATAATATAACATATGCCATTATTACAATAATATGCCATTATCACTATAAACGGCAGGGGTCTTCAACCCACGGCCCGCGGGCTGCTTGTGGCCCTTCCTGTCATTATGTGCGGCCCGCGATCACATTTGCAATTTAGCATATACTCGTATATGTTCTATTTTGACAAAATATTAACGGCTAAGGCTCGGTTTTTCATTCATTCAGTTATCCACCAGATACGTATCCGTCGGATAAACTTATCTGAAGGATAATATTTAAAATAAAGTGATTCCGGTTTTTCAATGCAATTTTATTCTCCAAGTTAGAATTATTCTCCAGCTATCTGATGGATATAGTTGTCGGTAGAAAAATTATACTAGTAGAAGTTAGTAACTGTTCGTTAGAGTTACAAGGTACACAGACCTATTTGATTATGATTGGTCAATGATAAAATAGATAAAAAATCGTAATATTATCGTAATGTTAGTTGTTATATTGCAAAAATTGTACGTATTTATTTGTGTAACGTGTGAGGTGTTATTTATTTATTTTTCAAACCAGGGCATGCAATTGTATGAACAATCAAAGAAAAGTACCCTTTACGGTCTTTAAAGTATTCAGCATCAGGACCATCTATTAAAATTATTTTAAATCATATTATTATATTACTGTTACATATAATTTTAATTTTTAAATGACTTACCAGGGCTTTGTATTTTAATGTGAGTACAATCAATTGCACCAATAGTCCTTGGGAATCGTGCAATTTGATAGAAACGGAGTTGTAAATCTCTTATTTCAGCTTCGGATTCTGGCATGCGAATGAATATTGGTCGAAATTTTGCTATGGCCGCACTTACATCGCGTACAATCAAACTAGCTGTGATTTTACTCACACCAAGGAAATCACCAACTGTTATTAAGAAATTGCCAGTAGCATAAAACCGAGCAGGGTCAACAGTAACTTATTTATAGGTGTCACTGCATTATTCCTTTATATTAAAATACGTAAAAAATAATTATTTTATCTATACACCTAATAGTATATATTTATGTATCAAACGTTTGTTTAAACTCACCTATGAGTGATCGGAAATATGCGATAAGATAAATTAAATTACCGGCCTAGATCTAAATGTTGGCTGTCGCCTGTTAGATATTACATTACACTTGAATGAGTTGAATTTACGCCTGCAACATCAAAACCAATCAATTCATAATTTATTCGACCATATTAAATCTTTCGGAAATAAACTTCTGCTATGGGAAATTCATCTAAAAAAAAAAATAACACAACTCACTTCTCACGTTTGTCGAAATATAATGTTACTTCAACGGAAAAATACGCAAAAGCAATTTCTGATTTAAATTCCAATTCGATTCGAGGTTTTTAGGTTTTAAAGCTATTGAAAAATTATTTAATTTGTTTTCAATTCCATTTTAATTATCAGTTGAAGATGTACTAGAAAATATGCAGATGGAAATCATTGATTTACAAAACAATAAAATATTAAAAGAAAATTACAGTAATGTTTTACTTTCAATTTTTATTCGAAACACCGAGATATATTTTAATCTTCGAAACAACGCATTAAGAATGATGTTTCTTTTTGACAGTACTTACACTTGTGAACATACTATATTTATTCACGAATGAAAATTTTCAAATCAAAAACTAGATCTCGCTTAATAGACTTTCACTTGGAATTGCATCGTTTTAAATTCAACCAAATATAGACATATTTGTTAGTGAAAAACAATGTTCATTATCACACTAAAATTAAAATAAAAAATTTGTAACTAAAAATATGTTCATCTGTATATGTTTTAATAAAAATAATAATTTTTTATCACTACATAAATTCTAATAATAATAAAAATTTATTATTTAAAATGTAATCATAAAAATTGAAATAATAAAACTGAATTTTTGTATAAAATACAAGTTTTTATTACGATAACGGCCCGCAAGATTATTAAAAAAATAATAATAAATAAAAATAATAATGCCCGCTACATAAAAAGGTCGAAGACCCCTGATATACGGTATTAAATGATTATCCTTTCGTTTGGAGTAGGTGTAATACAGGGGTGGCAAAACTTTTTTGGATCAAGTAGCAAATTATTCCAATCAAGATTTTGAAAATCGTTCACGTGCCCAAAGTGAATTATATTTTTAAAGAATTAAAAAAAAAATACAAATTTAATACATTGTTTTTATTAAATAGATACATATATTTTATGTAATTTTCTAAACAATGTTTTGTTAAATATCCTTACATTTTATATTATATATTTAATTATTTTATGCTGTTTTTAGCGGATAAAGTTTTAGTGTAAAACATTTCTTTTCTTCGATTTAATTAATTTGTTATGGTAAATAAACTTTAACAAGCATAAACTGATGAAAAAGTTGAAAGTACGAGGGATGTTATTTCCTTGTTTCTTTGAATTTATTTTATTTAAAAATAAACAAAACTATAAAACATTTTTTATAATTTAAATTTTTTCACGTGCAATTGAAATTTGGTCAATGTGTCATCTTCCCTATTGTAATATATTTGATATAAAAATATAACGGCCACGTGATTATGTGGTATTGGACAGGATGTCGAAAACGACTATATTATAATTTCCGCGTTGGTCTTTACTACTCGTATCTATCGTTTTCTACGTTTTGCAGATTCATGCGCCGAGACGATTCCTAGAGGATGGCAAAGATAATATTTATTATTTTTGGGCTGTTTCGGTTGACAACGAGTCAACACAACCGTCCTGCCATAACGGATAAGACGCTATTGTTTATACGTCGCTGTACTGCAGGTTCTTGTCCTTCACCTGTTTTGCCAGCTTGTTTATATACTACCAACCGTGTTTAAAGTCGAAACCACCGTCGGTATGGTAAACTCGTTTCCGAAAGCGCGGGACACCACCGTGTCGCAACGAAGTCATAAATTTACTCCAGCCGGAACACAACATGTTTACTGCAGCAGTAGAGTATAGGTATACAGGAAATAAAGTACGAGTTATTGCATTGCACTAAATGTATTTATCGTCAATATTTTCATAGTGGAATGTATAGAGATTGTAAATAATAATTTTTATAAATCGCATGTGGATTTAAAATGAGTAGTGGAGTAGCGTTTTCCAGTTGGTCTACCAAGTTCACTTCAGGGCGTATATTATAAGAACACCATTTGACAGTGTGATAATATTACAACAATAATTTCTTCGAGGTTCTAATTTTTAAAGTTCATTAGTAGAGCTACTACTTCGATTTGTTCTGAAGGTCCTACACGTGTTGAAATTAAAAATGATTTTTCATTTTATTCAAATACACCACAGACAATTTGGCTTTTATACATCGGTGCATTGAACAAATTAAAAGTGACTATGTAAAAATTATATCACAGTTTTGAAACACTTTCTAATGTTACAAATATATTATGAACTTATGACCGTAGAAGAGTAGAATACAGTACTATATATATATACTCGTTTGAATTCATGATGCATTAATATTATATTTTAAAGAACTATAAGAATACGTTTTTTTTATCGTTAATTTTAAGTGAAATTAAGATTCTGAAACTCAGTCGCTTTTCGGGCTATTTCTTCGTATCCATTAAAATGTCTAGTCAAATTTTAATTGACACAATTTTCGTAAAAGAATCAAAAAAATGTTTGGATTGTCCAGGTTAGATAATATTTTAGATTCTGAACGGAGTGAAGAATGTATTGATTTTACAATGATGTGTGTTTTTTTTTTTTTTTTTTTTTTTTTTTGTGTCTGTCGACACGTTTTGGGGCAGTAAAAATGCTTCGATTGCCTTATGTAGCAACTTTTCTGAAAGGAAAGTGAATCTATTTGGTACTTTGGGGGGTCAAAAGTTGAAAATTTCCAATATTTTTTAAATGCGACGGGAAAAACCATAAAAAAATTTGGGAAAAACGGGAGTTTTTACGCAAAACCAGTTTTTGACATAATCAAATTTTTTATTTTGCTATAACTCAAAAACCAATTAATGTAAATACTTGAAATGTTCACCAAATGTTTAGATTAGCGTTCTTTATACACCATTAAATTTTCAAAGTATTTTGACTTTTATTAAGCTATTTATAGACAATTGAAATTTTCAATTTTTTTAAGTATTTTTTTTTTAAATAACGATAAAATTTTTTTGGCTGTCTAGAAAATCTTGAAAATTTAATACAAGGTTTCTTATAAGTTGTTCCTTAACTGATAAAAAAAAATCTAAAATCGTAAGTCACAAATTTTTTTTATAAGTCCTCAAAGTTCCAATTTATACGAAATGTGTAAAAATCACGATAATTTGCAAGTTATTTTGTAGATAAAAATTCATAAAATTTTTTCTGTTCATACTTAAGGTTCAAAATTTTAACACGAGGTTATCTATAAGCTACTCTTCAAAAATCTTTAAAAAAATTTCTACCGGAATTAGAGGAAAAAATTTTATGACTGTTTGAAATTTAAATATTTACGAAATTGCATAAAATAGCGATTTATTCTCAAACGATTTTAAATATTTTTTATAAGTCAAAAAGTATAAGTCGCAGATTTTTGAAATTTCTACCAGTTGTTAAGATTGGTATTTCCTTTATGTCATATTTTTTTCAAAATATTATATTGATTTTTAAGCCACTTATAGGCATTTAAAATATTCGATTTTTTTACATTTTTTTTTTATAATCGGTGATAAAAAAAATTTGGCTCGTACAAAATACTTGAAAATTTAATAGAAGATTCCACAGAAGTAGTTCTTAATGTCATTCAAAAATTATTAAAATCCATAGGCACAATTTTTTTTTATAAGCGTTTGAACAGCGAATATTGACAAAAAATTACATGTAAAATATAATATAATGTATAATATTCTAGACTGACAAAGATATCGGTTTTTTTTTAAAATGCTCTAACTCAAAAACAAAAAACCACAACAACTTGAAATTTTCACCAAATCTTTATATTGACGATTTCAATACATGGTTAAGTTTTCAAAGTATTTTGACATATTTTGACTTATTTATAGACAATTTAAATTTTCGATTTTTCTAAATTTTTCGTTTTTAAACATCTATAAAATTTAATTGGCAGACCGAAAACTCTTGAAAATTTAATACAAGGTTTATAATAAGTTAAACTTATCGTAACTAAAAAATATCGGTGATCGGTTTACTCAAATTTTTTTTATATACCCTTAAAGCTCAAATTTGTATAAAATGTGTAAAAATCACGATAATTTGCAAGTTATTTTGTAGATAAAAATTCATAGAATTTTTTCTGTTCATACTTAAGGTTCAAAATTTTAACACTAGGTTATCTATAAGTTACTCTACAAAAATCTTTAAAAAAATTTCTTCCGGACTTAGAGGAAAAAATGTTATGACTGTTTGAAATTTAAATATTTACGAAATTGCATAAAATTACGATTTATTCTCGAACGATTTTTAATATTTGTTATAATTCAAAAATTATAAGTCGCAGATTTTTGAAATTTCTACCAGCTGTTAAGATTGGTATTTCTTTTATGTAATATTTTTTTCAAAATATTATATTGATTTTTAAGCCACTTATAGGCATTTGAAATATTCGATTTTTTTACATTTTATTTTTATAATCGGTGATAAAAAAAATTTGGCTTCTACAAAATACTTGAAAATTTAATCGAAGATTCAACAGAAGTAGTTCTTAATGTCATTCAAAAATTATTAAAATCCATAGGCACAATTTTTTTTTATAAGCGTTTGAACATCGAATATTGACATAAAATTACATGTAAAATATAATATAATGTAGAATGTTCTAGACTGACAAATGATATCGGTTTTTTTAAAATTCCCTAACTCAAAAACGAAAAACCGCAACAACTTGAAATTTTCACCAAATCTTTATATTGACGTTCTCTATACATGGTTATGATTTCAAAGTATTTTGACATATTTTGACTTATTTATAGACAATTTAAATTTTCGATTTTTGTTAAATTTTTGTTTTTAAACAACTATAAAATTTAATTGATTGAGCGAAAACTCTTGAAAATTTTATACTAGGTTTATAATAAGTTAAACTTATCGTAACTAAAAAATATCGGTGATCGGTTAACTCAATTTTTTTTTATAAGCCCTTAATTCTCAAATTTGTATAAAATGTGTAAAAATCACGATAATTTGCATGTTATTTTGTAGATAAAAATTCATAAAATTTTTTCTGTTCATACTTAAGGTTCAAAATTTTAACACGAGGTTATGTATAAGCTACTCTTCAAAAATCTTTAAAAAAATTTCTACCGGAATTAGAGGAAAAAATTTTATGATTGTTTGAAATTTAAATATTTACGAAATTGCATAAAATAGTGATTTATTCTCAAACGATTTTAAATATTTTTTATAATTCAAAAAGTATAAGTCGCAGATTTTTGAAATTTCTACCAGCTGTTAAGATTGGTATTTCCTTTATGTCATATTTTTTTCAAAATATTATATTGATTTTTAAGCCACTTATAGGCATTTAAAATATTCGATTTTTTTACATTTTTTTTTTATAATCGGTGATAAAAAAAATTTGGCTCGTACAAAATACTTGAAAATTTAATAGAAGATTCCACAGAAGTAGTTCTTAAAGTCATTCAAAAATTATTAAAATCCATAGGCACAATTTTTTTTTATAAGCGTTTGAACATCGAATATTGACATAAAATTACATGTAAAATATAATATACTGTATAATATTCTAGACTGACAAAGATATCGGTTTTTTTTAAAATGCTCTAACTCAAAAATGAAAAACCGCAACAACTTGAAATTTTCACCAAATCTTTATATTGACGTTCTCTATACATGGTTAAGATTTCAAAGTATTTTGACATATTTTGACTTATTTATAGACAATTTAAATTTTCGATTTTTGTTAAATTTTTGTTTTTAAACATCTATAAAATTTAATTGATTGAGCGAAAACTCTTGAAAATTTTATACTAGGTTTATAATAAGTTAAACTTATCGTAACTAAAAAATATCGGTGATCGGTTAACTCAATTTTTTTTTATAAGCCCTTAATTCTCAAATTTGTATAAAATGTGTAAAAATCACGATAATTTGCAAGTTATTTTGTAGATAAAAATTCATAAAATTTTTTTTGTTCATACTTAAGGTTCAAAATTTTAACACTAGGTTATCTATGAGCTACTCTTCAAAAATCTTTAAAAAAATTTCTACAGGACTAAGAGGAAAAAATTGTATGACTGTTTGAAATTTAAATATTTACGAAATTGCATAAAATAGCGATTTATTCTCAAACGATTTTAAATATTTTTTATAATTCAAAAAGTATAAGGCGCAGATTTTTGAAATTTCTACCAGCTGTTAAGATTGGTATTTCCTTTATGTCATATTTTTTTCAAAATATTATATTGATTTTTAAGCCACTTATAGGCATTTAAAATATTCGATTTTTTTACATTTTTTTTTATAATCGGTGATAAAAAAAATTTGGCTCCTACAAAATACTTGAAAATTTAATCGAAGATTCCACAGAAGTAGTTCTTAATGTCATTCAAAAATTATTAAAATCCATAGGCACAATTTTTTTTTATAAGCGTTTGAACATCGAATATTGACATAAAATTACATGTAAAATATAATATAATGTAGAATGTTCTAGACTGACAAATGATATCGGTTTTTTCAAAATGCCCTAACTCAAAAACGAAAAACCGCAACAACTTGAAATTATCATTAAATCTTTATATTGACGTTTTCTATAGATGGTTAAAATTTCAAAGTATTTTGACATATTTTGACTTATTTATAGACAATTTAAATTTTCGGTTTTTCTAAATTTTTCGTTTAAAAATAAAATATACTTATATAATATTTATAAATAACATTGTATTATATTCTAGACTAACATATGAACTCCGTTCAGAATCGTTATTCGTATACAATGATATCTATCATTGCATTCAAATTTAACAAATCCATTATAATTATGACCTATCCTATAAGCGAGGTGCACTCCACCCCTAACTGTACAGCAGAGCGAGGCCCATCCGGTTCTTTTTTATCTTTTTTTTATTATTTTAATTGAAAAAATTATTATAATATGGTTCAAATACTTACATGTTAAATATGTATTTCAGATATTTAGTTTCAATTGTATACGTCGGAATTATGTTGTATGAAGCTGAACCAAACAGTATTTCTATAAGTTCTTGATTGCATATTTGATATTGCATTACATTTGTATGTTGTTGTAACGAGCCGAATGGTAAATTCGACAGTGTAACAATGTTGAGTGTCAATAATAGTATTCAATACAGAATACAAAATATTAGTGATGATGTTATGGTTATTTTATTAACACTTTTAAGAAAATCAACATGAACAATTTAAACAATAAACATTGATGACAATAACAGGTAGAGCTTCAATAATGAATGGCTGAGGTGAAACGTAAAAGCGTAAATTGTTTATATATTCTTTTTTTTTTTTTTTTGATGGACCAAAAGCGTAAAACAAATTTACGCTTTTGTATTTTAGTAGGTACAGTAAAACCTGTGTAATATGGAACCTGAATAACGTGGAAACTTAACTTTTATGGAAAAATGTTACGGTCCCGGCGAATCTAATGTATTTTTAAATACATCGTTCCCTGAATAGGATGGGACCTGTTTAATGTGGAAATGGAAACGATATTTTGTCATGCATCTGTATATCATGGAAATAATATGTACGTGTACAAAATGTATGCATACAATGTCTACATGTATTTAAAAATAATCAGTTAATGAATATAATTTATATAAATGATATAGATTATTTCGTTGCAATAAGTTTATTTTATTGATAAATGTTATAGAAGTGTTATGTCACAGACTATATATAGACATATACTCAATATGACGTCTAAAAATAAATAATTAATACTAAATGAAAAAATTAAACTAATTGAGTCAAATTAAAAAGATAAATTAACAATAATTGATAATGTACCGTTGCACGGCAATGATATTAAAACGTACAAAAACGCCCTCCATGAAATAAAACGATTTGGATTGTACCAAAATAATGAAAATTAACTTCTTGAATCAATTCTCAACTTGAAAAATTTAATAGAAAAGAAAATAGTAAGTCAAATAACAATATAAAAATCATTAGATGAATTTTGGAGCATATAATTATGTAAAATAAAAAGAAGGTAAAATGCAATAATAATTAATATATAAAATACCTACATGTAATAAAGATCTATTGTTTCTTTTTTTCTACAACTTGTATTAAATGGAAACCTATCTAAAATGGAAAAAATATCCGGTCCCAACCGTTTCCATATTACACAGGTTTTACTGTAGTATATTACTAGTGGGATAAAAGCGAAAAAATAATTGTTATTGCCAATTATAATATTTTACTCATCGCACCATAATTTTCAGTTTAAAATTTGATGGCCATTATATTTAGTACTTTTTTTTTGTTTCAAAAACAACAGTGGTCGAGTTTTACTCTTGTCGTATATTATCGTAACAAATTATAATAATGATTGAAAATCATAACAGTATAAACTTGCATCAAATGAGATTCTACTTGATAACTATAGCATTACAACTAGGGCCAGGAACATGATGCATTTGCATCTTTTTTTTCTAATGCTTACATTCGAGGCCCGTCTTTGCAGAAATTTGATTCATAAAATGTAGAATTTAATGGCAGCATTTTTATTTTGCATTTTTTGCATTTTTAGAGAATTTATTGCTTTACGGTAATTTTTTTGTATTGTTGGTGAATTTTATTCATTTTTGTACTTTTTTTACATATATTTGAATTTTTCATAATAAAAGATACATTTTATTGTAACTCATTCAGCTTATATTATCGACGCTTTTCATCTTTATCGTTTGTTGTTGCAATTTACGATTATTTAATAAACTGTAAGCAGATACCATTTTAGGCCCGGTGCACACGTGTGTTATTTTGAAGTGTCCGTATCCCCTACATATTGTAACTATCTCAGATAATTTTACTGATTCGCACAAAGCGTACGATAACGTAACGATTGACGTTTTACGACATTGTGACATTGTGAATGTGAAAGACAGTAAATTAATAACAATTAATAATCAAAATGTATGATACATGAATTTTATAAGACATACATTTTTAAAAAGTTAAGTTATTAATTATTATAATGTCATTCTTTGTATTTTATTAATACATTTTAACTTTTTTTTGGGTGCATTTTTCAATGATTTTTAGGTCATCAAGTTCCGGGCCCTAATTATAACTATATAGATTATTAAGAATTTGATTTTATAATAGTTCATTATTGTTTATCAGATATATTATACTTATATATCAGTTGGTGTTTACGCTACGATCGTGTGTGTTAGTTTTCGATACCATTACAGTTATACAATTTCAAAAGTTAACTATTGAAATATAATTTACATTAACTTATATGCATAAAGATATGCGTCGCATTATGTATAATAATTTTAAATATAGACAACAGTAAGTAATGGAAAATGGGGAAATATCATGGTGATGTACGGCATCATAATTATACTAGAAATGCTTATTAATAACTTGATGGTTTTGAAAAAATGCACTTTATTTTTGTAAAATCGATTTGTGTTTATGATTTTTTAAGAACGTAATATTTTTGCATTTATGGGTTATTTATTTTTGTGCTTTTAGGTTATGTATGGGTAATATTTTGTATTTATGTATTACAGTCTTTGATTGGAAACGTATAAATTCGATGATGATCCGGAGCCCTTATATTTGTTGCTGGATTGTTTATTTTACCGGATCTTTTTTTGTTCATTTGATAGTTTTCGCCACTTAGTTGTCCATGATCTTGGTTGAGCACATAAAACTACTGTTGGTATTGTTTTGCAAATCGTGGGTATGTAGATCAACGATTAGCTTTTGCATTTTTATTATTTATATTATTTAATAATACTTAGTTATTACTAGATTACTGGTTAATAATACACCACGGTGTAGTATTAAATAAACATTAATAACAATATTTTCCCCATGTAATATTTACCAAGTTAGATATGATTGATTACAAATTATAGTTCATGATAAAGGAAAACAAGTATTAAATATTATCCCTTGCTCAAATTTATTTTGTCGAGAAGTGGGGTGCATTAGAACGTTGTACATACATAAACAGGTTTCGCCGGGCGGTCAACCGACCTTGTCATTACGACTTTAGGGGACCTCTAACATGACACTTTTACAGTAGTAGTGATCGAAGCTTTGAAGAGACGATTTTCTTCCTTGGGCGTTGCAAAGTAAGTTATAAATAATCATTTACTACGTTTCTATGCATGGATTCTTTTTTTATATCAATATATTATTTGTAGACAATTATTCTTTACTTAAACAAGTTATCGTCATTTTAAGGTTTAAAAGTATTGTTTTTTTTTTTCTTTTATAACTATCGAGATTACTCGCTGTTTAATTTGGAGTAGTTTTATTATTTTTTCATATTATTTGGAACATTAACAATTAAATATTCTAATTGCACTAAATTAATAGAACAATCAATAGCTTTTTATATTAATATACAAATCATATAAGTTATCGATTATTTCGGAGTAATCTTATGTGATTTCTGGATTTAACCTGTAGTGTGTATTTAAATTACATTCGTAGCTTAAGTTGTTATTTACATTTTATTAATCGACTTATATTGCTTAAGTACACCAACAGATGCGATATATTGTGTTTTACGAATAATTGTAAATAATTTTTCTATCGTAACGTTTAAAAATATATTTCGATAACAATTATAGTGAAAATATTTATTAATTATATTTAAATAATTTTGTTGCTGTTGTTGTGCATATAGTAAAACTTACGAACTCTTTATTGAATCTTTATTTGAACGAACCAATTTTGACTAATACATTCATAAACAATATAAACATACGTTTCCAAAAAGAAATCCGTTGTCTCAATCTGCATTTTTATTATGGTATTGTTGAAGTTTTTACTTGTCATTCATTGTATTGTAAAATAATTGTTTAACCGTCAGGGTTTCATATAAATTATTTTGGGCATGGGGTGTGTGCGATAAAAATGAAAGAATAGCGAAAAAATGTAGGATAAATAGTGTTCAAAAAACATACGATTGAATTTTGTGCACAAAATAAATGTGATTTTATTTAAAAATATAAATTTCCGTAAAAACAGTGCAAAATGTATGTCACGATAAAAATGTCAGCGATTACAAGCTCGAATGATGTGTTGTACGATCGACGTGAAATTTCTTTTCAAAATTTTGAATATCCAAATGAGTATGTAGAATTCATGAACCATTTATCAAAAATAAAAACAATACATAATATACAGTATATCGTTTATAAATAGTAACGTTTGATTACGATCGAGACGTACAGGCCAAATCCGTCTCAGTGAAGAAATCGTATTACGTGACGCGATAATCAATTGCGAATTGTCTAACGCGATTTCATTTTTATCGAAGAACCGCGCGGAGTGAATATAAATCTTGCGAATTAATGTCGAAATACTAATCGGAAACCGCTGTTCTTTGATGTTGTTATCTAACAATTATGATTTCGTTTACTGACGAACCGTGATACTGTGGACGCCGTTCATAAGATTTACGGATATGTTAAGTTCAGTCGCTTGCAAGAAGACTCAAAACCACCCGGAACAATCTGAACTTATCCGCATACATTAAGAATAAAAACAAATTTGAAAGTTTTAAGAGGACGAGTAGGGTGTAATCGAAATGATCGGAGAATTAAACAAATAACGTCTAGAATAATTAAAATAAATATAATAATTTATTAATTACGTTTTTCCCTGAATTTCGCTTAAAATTGGTTTTATTCCGTTATAAGATTCACTATAATATAGTATTATGATATTATCATATTATGATGTCACCAAAAGTATTTATAGCCAATGCCTATTGCACATATTACATCCGATTCGAAGAGCGGTTGTTGTGCTGTAATATTATTGCGATTGTTTTTCGTTGCAGTAAGACTTCGGATGTTTGTAGATCGGAGATATACGGAAAATTCGTTCAAACGAAATCGTCTGTTCTATTCGTTCTGTCTGCATAAATCATGTGGTCGCACATCACACGCGTACGGAGACATAATCATTGCTAACAAGAACATCAAATCGTGTCCCGTCTACCTTGTGCGTTTATATATATATATGAAGAAATGACATACGGCCGCACTTTTAATTCGTGTGTGTATGTATGTGTGTGTACGTGCGCACGTGTGTGATCTGAGAACTTGAAAACGAACAATAACAATTAATGTTGGTACCAATAGATGTTATATTGCCTTTCCAAGGGGATTCGCGCGTTAGTATCCGTCCGTGTCACATAGCACGAACGTACGAACGTACGTACGTGTTTCCGAGTTGAACTAGTTTTTCTAGTATGCGGGACACAAGGTCGTCGTCGTTGCTGCTTTTTTTTTTTTCTCTCTAAAGAAACGCAATATGGATATAAACACCTCAAGTAGTTTTTCATCGGTACAAGGTTGCATACGTGCACATAATATTATACATTAGTGGATTCTGATGCATCGGATGTAATGTAGACATAAAGATGTGTAACGATCGCAATAATATTTCGACTGAGCGATAATCGTAATGGCATTATTATCATTGCCGTTCATCGTGTGCAGAGAAAAACAGTCATGTATAAGAGAGCCACGGAGGATTTCAGTTGTATGTGGAATACAGTTTAGGATTCGTAGGATTTCTTACCAATAATTATCGTTGTAATGATCGAAAACACGCCAGTCGTAATGTTGACCGGATAATCATTGTTTTTGGTATTGGTCTGTGTGAATCGATTCTAAATGCGATTCTTGATGGATTGGTAAATGTTTGCTCGTTCGATTCACTGTTTATCTAATATCGTACCCTTGGTACAAGAGTGTCACAACTCAAAAAAGCAACACATCAAAACATGTTTGTATTATTTTTCTTTAACTGCAAAATTTAATAAATTCAATAATGACACAAATGTTGTTCGGATGCGTTGGTTTGTACTACAACTTTTGGTAAAGTAATTTGTAGAAAAAAAAATAGCTATTGAGCTGTAGTCGTAACTTGAAAAATCGACACTTTGAGCTGCGGCATTTTTGCACTAAGCGTGTGATATGTATATGTATATATATATATTTATAAGTGTATACTTTGTTGTACTGTGTGTTGACTTACTCACAGATTCCAATGCTTTTCGGTTAATCATATTTTATTAAACATTTAGTTCAGTATTCAACCAAAATGGTTGTTTGAAAATACTGAATTAGTCTTAAAGAATATCGTTTTATCGGGTTGCATCAGTTATTTTGCATATTCACCCGGTACACGCTTTTAATAAATCACTTAATAAAGTTGTCATCGTAAATTATTTCACCAGTGTATGCACGGAATCGCTGTGATAACTATTTAAGACGTGTAAAAAACGACTGAATGACTAAATATGCATTAGAAATTAACTTCAGACAAGTAACTTGTAACTATTAATCAAGCAATTACTAATATCGGCATACCTGGGATATTAAATGCTGTATTTTTACGTTACTCGCACGTTTAAAACGAAACAAATACGGTGTTTAAAACGCTGTGCAAAACGGAGGAGTATCAGTTATATATTTTTTTTATTTGGTTTCAGAATGGAGGTTGCTCAAAATTTCAACATGAACTCTAAGCATTCAGTGACCGGGTTTCGAATGTCCCAAACCGAATTGATTGGCTATGGGATGATCTCGTTTCTCGTGGTGTTATGGTGCCATTACAAGTGGACCCGCAGGCGTTTCGAGAGTTTGGCGGCCAAAATGACTGGACCACCGGCGTATCCGATCATAGGCGCAGGGCTCGAGTTCGTCGGCACACCCCAACGTAAACGCGCATTTATTTATAGTTATTTTAGTTATTTGCTTCAGCAAAGTTCAAAACGTATCACATTAATTATAACTACTATGTTGGCTAATGCGCAACGCGATGACATTATGTAATGTAATGTGGACGATTTATCTATTTTTCACAGAGGTCATCGAGAGAATAATCAAACTTTTCGAGATCTACGGTACCGAGCCGTTTAAAGTATGGTTGGGCACATCTCTGGGCGTTACCATCAGTAAACCGGAAGACGTACAGGTAAGGTGTTTTTGAACGAGTACATACGATCATACTATTATTATGTTAACAAAATTGCGTCTTCAAATCGGCCGCTCGTAAAATATTAAGTGTATTATGTTTCAATTACTTTTTATCGTTTAGTTGGTTTTTAAAATTAAATTCGTTTTCCATATTATATTGGTGTTTTTTTTTTTTTTTTTGCGTGTTTTTAAATCAATTTCAGATAATTATTCAATTTACCACTAAAATTTGTTAACATGAGCGATTTTGTGATACATCAGTATACATATTTGAAATTCGTGTTGTATGATAATTAATATGAATAATACGCGTGGCCGTTACGACGTACGAAACAATTCAAACGAATGCTGAGAATCAATAACAAACGTACCTGTCGGTTAGTGCGTTAATGTAAATTAGTGTACACACTACAGTGAACGAATATCTTTAGTGGTTTTTATGAACTTGATTTTATTACTTACTTCCTCATCGTCTCCGTTTATAAATGTAACCAGAAGTCGTCGACTCATTGTTATAACCGGATTTATTTTGCAGATTGTATTGAATAGTTCCAAGGCTCTGGCAAAAGATCCATTTTACAAATTTTTCAAGAATACCGTAGGCGAAGGCTTGTTTTCAGCCCCAGGTTAGTGTGCACATTTTATCCTTGATCATTTGCCAAATATAATGTTCTATAAAGTCCTGAGTTTTTCAGGATAGTGTTTTATTCGTAAAAATTCGAAATAGAGTAAATATAAAATATAAAATAAAGTTTGGATAGCAGAAAAAAATGTTTATTCATTAAACTGAATGATTAGAAACTATTTATTTATTACACTTGTTTCGAAAAAGTTTTTGATATAGATTTTAGTTTTGTACATATATTTTGTAAGTGGATAGTTTGGGAATTATTCAATAAACTCAAAAAAAAAAAAAAAAATCAAAATTCTTTCTACTAAAATTTTTAAATTTAAAGTATTATGGTGACACTATTTAGAGATCTTTCAGTACATAATTTAGTTTTATTAACTCATGCTGAACTTTTTAACATTTATTAATTTACAGGAAAAAGTAAAATAATTTGAAACTTTCAGCAGTAAGCAGTTAGCAGTTATTAAATAATCGCAATAACAAGTTATTTTTTAACATTTTGTTTTTTATTTTATTTCATTTTTTTTATCTTTTAATAGTAATAAATATAAATGTTATAATAATAATATTGTTGTTTTAACCGTAAAAAATATTATAAATGCTAAGACATTTTTTTCAACATGCTAGAATCCTTATCTTAGTCGACTTGTAGTATATAACTGATACATTATTTTATGATAAACTAATAGTATAACTGATATATTATTTTATGATTATAGCAAATTGATTATATATTGAATTAACTCAATCTTAGTAAACGATATCGTCTACTTTTTCAATAATGGGTATTTCGACTTGATGTTTTCAGTTCATAAATGGCGCAGACATCGTCGTCTTATAACTCCAGTTTTTAATGCAAATCTTTTGGATCAGTTTTTCCCCGTTTTTAACGAAAAAAACCAAATTCTGACTAGAAATTTTAAGAAGGAACTCGGTAAGACAGAACCGTTTGACCTAAGTGACTACATATCTAATGCTACCCTTGATATCATTTGTCGTAAGTGTAATGATTGCATATTATAAATATAATTTTTTTTTATATCGGGTATTTTATCTAATATGATTCAATAAAATGTGTTCGCATAGAAACTGCAATGGGTTACAACCTCGACACGCAATCGAACATTGAATCTGAGTTTGCCGATGCATTAACAAAGTAATTTATCAAAACTTTTCTAGTATATACAATCAAATATACTATCATATCTTTATACAACTAATTTTCTTGTAGAGCTTCAGAATTGGATGCCATGAGGATTTACAAACCATGGTTGTATCCTGATATAATATTTTCGATTTATACTAGGATCACGGGACAACACAAAGTATACAAGACATTGCATAAACTTCCGAACCAGGTAAATTGAATTAATTTGGAAATCATCTTATAGCGATGTTTTAAAAATATTCAAACGAATCTAAAACGTTTAGGTAATCAAAGAAATGAAAATAAAATATGCTCAGAAGAAGTCGGAAAACAAATGTAATGTCATAGACGTTACCGATAACGAGAGTGAGTTATTCGTGATAATTTGTAAACATTTCATGACTTTTCATTGTTATTTATATTGTATTTTTCTTATTATTATTATTTTCTAATGTCACGCATATAGAAAAACGTTTAAAAGTATTTTTGGATACCTTATTGGATCTGAACGATGCTGGTGCAAACTTTACCAATGAGGAGATCAGAGATGAAGTTGTGACCATGATGATTGGTGTAAGTATATATTTATAAAATTCAAAGTCCAAAAGTCTATTAAAAAATATTGTAAAATTGATTTTCAGGGCAGTGAAACCAGTGGTATCACAGTTTGTTTTTGTCTTTTAATGTTGGCTATTCATCAAGATATTCAAGTAAGTTTTGACACACAAAAATTATACTGTTATCTGTCAAATGTAATATTAGAAAGTCGCTCCGAGTATTATTAGTATGAGATATTTTTTGGATTCTTAGTTTTAAGGTGTTTTTTTATTTAAAGCAATTTTCGTGATTTGTCACGTGGTCAGACATTCAATCCCATACCGGACAGTATAATATTAAATGATTAATGTATTAATAATATGCATTTCACCCGTACAGGACAAGGTTTATGATGAAATCTATCACGTGTTGGGCGATACCGACCAATTAATTACCATCGAAGACACGACTAAACTTGTTTATTTAGAACAATGCATTAGAGAAACACTTCGTCTGTACCCCATAGGACCGCTGTTGCTCAGACAACTCCAGGACGATATTAAGATATGTGAGTAATATTTATGTGTTATCGTCATTTTCTCCTATACGAGAGGAGACGAGGTATTTTAATACCTAAATGACACATAGTGGACATTATTTATGTATATTGTTCCGTATCATAGTTTCCGGTAATCACTTGTTGCCGAAAGGAACCACATGCATAATATCTCCGATATGCACGCATCACATCCCGGAACTGTACCCAGATCCTTGGAAGTTTAACCCGGATAATTTCGATCCTCAGAACGTGGAAAAACGTCACAAATACAGCTTCATCGCTTTTAGCGGTGGCCCGAGAGGGTGCATAGGTATGCGAAATAGTAGAAATACGCCTAAACATAAATTATTATTAGTATTCGGCTTGTTTAAAAACGGGTAACCGTATTGTGATTGCAGGATCCAAGTACGCCATGTTGTCGATGAAAGTGATGATATCTACGTTTTTGCGGAACTACAGTGTGCACACGGACGTAAAATTAAGTGACATTAAATTAAAATTAGATTTATTAATGAGAAGTGCTAACGGTTATCCCGCAACTATCCGCACGAGAGACCGAAGACCGACGTACAAACGAAAGTAGAAATAGATTTAATTTAAACGCATAGTAATATTATATATGTGTAAACCATGATCATTTTGTGATATTTATATAAGACATTGTTATACACTAGAAAATGTTAACAAATGCAAATCTTATAGACGTTGCTAGTTAGTTAATATGTTAATTATTAATAGGTCTTATTGTAAGAACAGTATTTATTAACTGGCCATTTATTTTTTATTGCATCAACGCTTCTGTGAATCAATACATACATATACAGCCATTGTTATTATCATTGTACGAAATCCATCAATTTGTATAAAGTAAATTATTTAACAGTAACATAATTTTGTTATTTTTTTCCTCACGTCTGGCGCCTTGCTTAGGCAAACGTGGTACTCTTGTGCAATGCAGAACGATACGGTGTATTCATTTTACGCCCTACATCGACCATTATGAAAATAATTATTATTATTAATATTATTAATATATTAATTAATTTATTTCAATTCAATAATGAAAATATTATGTGTCTACATCTGGTACAGTCGCATATATAAAACTGTTACATTGTTATTCACGTTTTCTAAGTTCTAAAAATATTTTAGTATTTTGTTCAGCATTAATATTATTACTATGCATATAATAACGCGGAGTTGATTATTTGTTCCTTAGCGGACAATACATGTTTTTCACTATCAAATCTTACAAAATAGTTCTAAACGAAATCAAATAATTGATTATTATTCTTATATGAATGTAAACATCGCGTTCATTATGTTCATCATGTTCCTATGTGATGATTAGCTGTTTTGTTCTTCGATTTAATTTTACATATTAAAATATACATGAAATATGTTGCCTATACTTTGTATTGACAGGCGGTTATTTTGTCATGCACTTTAATATCGCCGGTCCGAAATATTTTCAATACTTAATTTCATTACAATATTCTTACCGAAAGTTCTTTAGCTTAACTTTTCTTTGAGTCGTATGGATTTTATTATTTATTTTTTTAAAATTTTTTTTTTATAATATACAATCTTTACAAATAGTGCAATTAATATGTGATGTAAATAAATATATTACAGGTAAATTCGGGAACAAGAAGTCACCTTTAAGTAGCACTTAACTTGAGCATAGATAAAAAAACATTTTTTTTTTTTTTTTTGTTACAATGACATGGTTGAAGAGGGAAAAATAAATGAGAATTAGAAAATAAGTGGAGAAAAATCGAATAGAGCTTAGCAGCGGATTTTCTGAGGAACAAATCTTATTAAATCAGGTTTCCGCGCTGTACATTTGTAATTCATCTAATCTTGTTCACGTGTCATTAGATATTTTATTTTTGTTATAAAATACGTTTAAAATTATATTTTAATAACGTGAAAGTTTCGAATTCATCTTTTGTTGTTGATTTTTAGTTGAATGTGATTCAGTATAAGGAAAAAAATATTTTCTAAAATTGTATAGTAGTTTAATACATATAGTGGAAGACATATTAGCATTGACTTATTTAAAGTACATTTTTTTAGCTGATTTATTTACAAATAATAATCGTACTAATAATTGTCCTATATATATATAGGAATTTTAGGGCATAGGGAAAATTAAAAATACTCACCAATTTTGCGAAATGTTAGTAAATATAGTTCCTCAATCAATCGAGGTCATTTATTACCTGAAGATATATCTTGTTTTAAATATGTACAAATAGTGCTTTGAAAGAAGGTTTTCTAAGTATAAATGTATGCTACTTGGTAATCGTATAAGCTTCCATTCCAAAAATTTTAAATCATATTTTGTATCTTTATGTTAGTATTTGTTCAAAAATTAATATTTTTGGTTGTTAACTTTAAATTTTAATAATTGATTAATAGTTACTTAATTTTTAAATAATTGAAAACATTGTAATCATTTATAGGATGTAGTATTTGTTTATTTGTTTATTTATAGTATTTGTATTGATACTTTTTGCATATTTTTGAATTTTCATGTGTATAAATATATGCATATTCAAAAATGTTTTTTGCGAAAGAATTGGGTTTTATTTATAAAAAACCAAAAGAGTTTAGAGAATCATGAAAACTTAAACAATAAATAAATATTTTGTATATTTATATAAGTTAATTTTGATAACAAAAGTAACATTATTGGTAGGTAGGTAGGTAAAAGACATAGGTTTACAGATTACCAGATCAAGCACACAAGGGTTTTTTCCATGATTTATATATTTATAAGTATTTCAACCACAAAACATAATGCTATTTCAATTAAGTGTTTTACTAAATTATATTTGGAACTTTAGCTAACTTTATAGCTGTCCACCAGGCAACTAATAATAATTATTATACTTGAAAGAAATAAAAAATTTTTTAACCGAATTAATTATTTTTTACAGTATAGTTGGGATGTATGATTATTAGTTATACAATTTATATGTATTTACTGAAATATCACCATTTGAAAAAAGTCGTAATTACCATTTGTTTTTGTTGAAATTTGGTTAAATATAGATTATTATACATTAGCAAGCATAACTAAAAAATTTCAAACCGTAAGCCGTGGGATAGGATGATAGATGAAAATGTTTAATATGAGTGGAATTAAAATGTTTTCAGCAAACCGGTTAATCGAACACGTATTAAATGCAGGGAGGTGCGTGGGGTGTATAGCCTCTCCCTGAAGTTTGTTTTGTCTAATACATATTTATACTATTATAATATGTTTTCTTTAAGGATTAACGTGAAAACGATTTAAACTAAAGTCCCGTTTTCCAAAGATAATATGACGATGATAATTATAAAAAATGCATAATACGTTATTTTACACACGATTGTTAAGGCACATTAATGAAATATTAGGGCTGAAATAATTGAAAATTCATATATTCGTATTATTATAACTAATACATCCTCATATATATATATATATATAACTATATAAGATTTCATTAATTAATTTAAAAAAATAAGGTTAATATTAATAATATTAATAAGGTTATTTCAATTAATCCGACATACAAATTCCGGTAGTTATAATTAATATGTATTACAAATATTTACAGTTACGTAAATAATACGTGTATGTTCTAAAATAATTTATAAGTCCAAGAGGGTACAAACGGAACGAATGTAAAAAATCGCCGAATAGAACATTCGCTATACTGAAAATATTTACCGGATTTCGAATCATCGTGTTTTCGGAATATCATAAATAAAGAAAGTATGATAATGCATCCGAAAAATGTCTAATCTATAATCGACAGAATATTTGGTGAGAAGAATTAAGTTACATTTCGTCGCACACCAGACGGACGCAAGTGTGGGTCCAGCGTTGAAATCTCTGGCAACTCCATCATCGTTGAACGAGTTTTAACTTTATTTTTTGCGATATGACAAAAAAACCATAGGACTCATACCGTGTACGACATTTTTTTTACACGCAATAAATGGAATGACCGATCGACAAGACAAAGACGAGCACGTGAACTTTGGATTCACAAGTGAATCAACGTGAAAACAAAAAAAATACATACAAATGTTTGCTCAATACTATTATAATTATCAATGGTAAGCAATAACTACTAAAAAGTTATAAACATTTTAAAACTACTTGACTTTATTTGTAACTTAATAACTTATTGAATATAAACATATGTATATTTCATAACCGAAGTTATTTTTCGGAAAATAAATACTAAATACTTTTTTAATTATATATATTTATTTTTTACATATTAACTACTTATTAAATGTATAACTCAGAAAAATAATAAATAATATTTGTTTGTTTTCGATAATTAGAGTGGCAGCTTTTATTGTTAACTCCAATAATTCAGCATTTGAAATAATGATTAGATATTTAGATATGATGCAACATTTATTTGAATTTTTTCTAGAATACATAATATGTACATTGAAAAGTATGATATTTGTATCACCAACTATGAATTTGTAGTATATCGTAATTATTTTCCTTCAAATTCACATCAAAACGTATTTTTCGAAGATTTTAAACCAACCCAATCAATCCATTTCTAATTCTATTATCAGCAGCAATAATAAATCATTTGCTACGACTAATCGTCTCCATTCTAATATTTCTCCTTATTATATTTTTATATCCCACGTTATATTATAAATGTTATAGTTTTATTACCAAACTAAGCGTATTTAATTATATTAAATATTTGATTGTAATTTTTAATGGTTAAAAACCAAACAGATACTACGTATATTATTATTTGATATAAATTTAATAATCTGTCTGTAACTGTATTATGTAAATTTCGATGTTAATGGTTTTGAACAAGTCTACTAAAATAAAAATAAAGATACTAAAACGTATTGGTTTAAAATGATTTTTGGTTTTAGAATAAGAATATGTTTAGTAAATTTATTGTAAATCCATTATATGTTATATTGAATCACTGTTGGATTACAATGGTCGATTTTGCGTGTATGTAAATATTTATTAAAATAAAAATAAAATGTTTAAATATATATATATATATATATATATATATATATATATATATATATATATATATATATATAATTTCGTTGTAAGGAACGTTCAGCTAACACAGAATATTTTATTAAATCAAACAATATTCGGAAACGTTCGTTAAAACGATATTATTATACATATTAATGTATATGTGCGCACATCAGGTATACCACATCGTTACAATAATAGTAAAATACTTTAAACGTTCAAGTGTAGAAAAATAAAAGGATAGTGTAAACGGATGTTGTTAGAAGACACATTATTTTTATGCATTATTTAGTCGGTGCAGGTCATAATAAGAATCGCCTACAAAAACTTAATTATGCACAAATATTTCCCGCTGCACGAATCTACACAGTGATGCGTTGTGGGCGAGAATCAGGTTTATGTACACAAATAGTTTTGGTTTTTTATTTATTCTCAAAAATATCCGTACACAATTGTTGCGGTGAACATTTTTCGTATGATATATGTTCGTATGTTCGTAAAGCCGTAAACATGTCTATGTGAGTTTCAATCGTTAAAAATATTTTTTGTCATGCCCCTTGTGAGAGACCATATTCCCGAAACTTGGGCTCAATATTCATTACGATTATGTTTGTTTTACGATTTTTCTTTTTTAGTTTTAAAGTATTTATACATCATTTTTCTTGTCCTTTCTCCTATTTTCATCGTCTAAAATAACTGCTATTGATCATTTTTTTTTTTTTTTTTTTTTTTTTAAGTTTAAATGTTTAAAATAAATTATCAACCAGGAATTATCATAGTACCCACGATCTTTGTTGAGAGCACATTATTATAATATACGTTTTTTAAAAGTTGAAATCAATTGATTTACAGAAAAAAAAATATTAATTGTTAAATAAGTAGTATGTAAGTAACCAACTGTTATTGCTTTTTGATGAATAAGTTACGAATAAACTTTAACGGTTTGTAGTGCGCGGTAATTACGATTCATTTTGTACATTTTGCGTTATATTTCAAACGGTCTTACGCAACCGTTGAATTAATAATCATGCATATACATATATATTTAAAATTAAAACCGTATACCGTATCCGTATCGTGTATCGTAAAATATTTATGTGATTTAGAACACTGTTTTTACGAAGATCGATTGATGAGAAATTTATCGTTGACCGAACGTGTTCCAGACCAACTAACGCGCGCATGCCATTTCACTGCGAATACGCTAAAATGTTTATCATCACTATTATTATTATTATTATTATTATTATTTTGAAGGTCTCATCGAAACGCCTACGTGGACAAATACCGAGTCGTACGAATCACGAGAACGATGGTGGTGGCGGGAAGTGAGGAAACACCGCAGTAATAACCATTTAACTGTTCTATACACCTACCGATTCAATGGTAGGCGTCTTGAGAATGGTTCAGGTCGACGTACTGACATCTGCGCGGTGCCGATCGAAACAATCCGATACAGGCGCACAATGCACAGTGGTCAAAAATCGCCGCAAGCGCCGCGGCCTTTCAGCGAAGGAGAAGAAGAAGAAGGAAAAAAAAAAAATAATACAAAAAATAAAAGTATGTACATGGCCGTAAACACGACGGGTCGTTGTTGTACGCGGTGTTACGTGGTATTGTTCGACCGACGATTCCCCCGCGGGAGGAACGCGGTAATTATTTACGACTCGTTAATTGCATTCGTGGATCCGATTACCGGCGGAGACGAACGCGCAACGGTGGCCGATCGAGTACGCGAGGAGTGCCTACGCTTGACGTTACGCGCGCGCGTAAACCGGACTGCAACGCGACAAATGCGCGTACTCGTAGCACGTATCGTACCGACACAAACGCGCGACGACGCCGCGGGACGTTTGCGTACACGTCGGTAGGTCTCGTTTGCCGATTAATCTTCGTACCGTTTAAGATATCGCACGCGATCCGCCTTCGGCTTAACGGGTCTTACATCGTTTCCCGTTTGATCTCGACGCATCCTTGAGGATCCGTTCAATTAGCGCGGCGGCAATCGGTATCGAGTTCGCGTACCCGGTGCCGTCGCGCCGACTGTTTGCCGCGATCGAGTACCCCCGTGGACGTCGCGTGCGGTCCACAACGGTCGATCCGTACTCTTGGCGTGTGTGCGCGACGGTCTCCGTGCACTGTATCGTAGATCAAACGTACTCTTTTGTACGATATGATCGAAGAACACCGATCGCGTACGCTTCAATCTTGATGATTGTATCCGTTCGGATAATCGTCTCGGCACATCCCGATGTATCATTTCGCACGGACGAAACACCGGTTGATTAACAGTTTACAAAACTTGCAATATAATATATATATATATATATATATATATATATATATATATATATATATATACATATTTAATATAAGATAGTATCCACCCGTCGTGAGACGCAGGGGCTCATTTATGGGGGAGGGGAACTGAGGGAGCCTCAGATTTCAGAAAAGTCTGCTTTTACCCTAAAAAAGGTTAATTTTAATAGTTCATATAGTAATTGTTTTTTGAATTATAAGTTTAAAACTGTTCATGATATGTAGTTTATCTATTTATATGTCCGACAATTTTGATTGTAACGATTAAATTGAAATTTTAAATAATCTGTTTCATTATTGTTATGTAATTTAACTATTTAATTTTGTAAATGATAATTTGATTTCGATTCATTTTATTTTATTCATTTTTTAAAAAAAAGAGATGATTATAAAATATAAATTAAAACGCGATTGGAATTCATTAAATATACGGAAGTAGTTGGGGGATAAACGATAACGTACGGTAATAAGTCGTATCATGCGTTTTTATTTTATAAATCAGACGTTCATAATGTATATTGCATACAAGTTTTCTAGCAATTATGTTAGTTAAAATCTTTAGACAAATATTTCAACGAAAGACATTCCTCGATACAGCGTACGACGCACAATTATTGCGATAGAAAGTAATGGTTGTTATGCGAAGTCTTTGTTTAATATTTATGATTATGTTCACACTTTCAATCGTCTATATAATTAATTACTTAGTAAAACACACATATATTTCAGCGTTCAATAGTGTTGTTGGTAATAATTGTTATTTACTGTATTATTTTCTATATGTTGTAACAGGAATTGGTATTTGCGGGTTTTCAACCTACAAAATGTTGTACGCGTTCGTGATTTGAATGTGTAATCTGGACATTAATAAGATTTTATTCGAACGGTTTTTATAGCAAAATAACACATTGAAATAGTACTATAAAATACAGTGTATCAAAATCAGCAGTCGATGTAGTTGATATATTTTTCGTTCTATAGTTTTGTTTAATATAATAAATAACCAACTACGTACTGTTATATTCTGCTGGAAACTAGAAAATGACGCGTTGACGTGGGATTTCGCAAAGATTGAGGGCAATTCGTTTTTGGTTTGCCAAGGTCAAATTTGGCACTCGAAATGTTTTTTTTTTTAAAGCTTAGTCCACAAAAACCTACGAAATAATAAATTATACCCTATTGTCCAAATATAAATTATACACAGGTAATATTGTATGCAAAATGTTAGCGATGAAAGAATGCTGCAGAATATATTGTAACACAAAACATAATGACAAAACATACCAATACGGTTTTCATATTTTACAATATCATTGATTATTGGTTTTCTGATTCCTAGTAGATTGCGACTATATAGACTGAACAGGTAATGAGTATTTTTTTAGCAATGAGGTTTTCCAAAACAACACAAGTTTCTAAAATACTACATTTATTATGTTATTGTATTAACCAGTAAGCGGACGCATATAGTTTTGCAATAGTTATTAATAATTATACAAATAATTATTATTTTTGCTTTTTCCTGTAGTATTTTAGTATTTTGCGTATAATGTTCTCGTATTTATGTTTCCTTTTGTTTTATGCTAAATTCGAAATCTGAACGAACCTTGTATATTTTTCAGTGTTTTTCAATAAAAAATCGTAAACCAATTGCGTGTTATGATTTTAAATCCTATAAACGATTCAAAATTAATTATGAACTCCCAAATTCTAAACACGTGTTTAAAATTAAACAGTATATTTATTGCACGTTCTTATAAATAACATTCAGTAAACGTGAAAAATATGCAACCCCAGTTATTGTTTTTTTTTTTTTTTTACTATATTTATATTTAAATTTGACAACAAACATTTCGTTAAAGAAAATGACAGAAGTACGAACTCTGTGACAAGCGTTCTTTTTCGACTCTCTTAGGGACGCTTGCCTTGAGTTTAAAGCGTTTGTGCCTGATATCAATATGCCATTATCTAGAACTGTTGGTATCTTTGTGGATAGTATTTGTGAGTTACCACCTAACTAAAGTGATGGGTGTCAGCATTGTACAAATACACTATACTAATATGGTGAATCCTACCATCCTGATCACGGCCACAACCCGACCAAAACCACAACTTGGCAAAAAACTTGACCACGAGTGTACGCGTCCCGCACGTGTTATATTGGTTATTATTTACATTATGATAACGGTTGGAGCAGTCTGAAAACTACTTTTGTAACTGCGGCCAATGAAAAATGTGATTTGTATACAAGTATTAAAACGGTTTACACGGCTGGATAAGTTATCTGATTTTGTTTTTAACTTGTTATGCTAATCATTAGCTCATTTTTTTATTTGATTAATGTTTTGGTAACTATATTGAGTTATGTTTATGTATAGCATTTTGATCCTCATTGAAATCGTTAATTTTCAAAAATGTATAATTATTGCTAGGTATAATTTCCATTATTTTTACTAACACTATAATTGATGTAAAAAATAATATTTTATTTTTATTTTCAATCTCTGGATAAATGAAATTAACGTGGATATAAAATGTATTAACTGATTGGTCATATCACCGAAACAAATTCACCTCGTAAAGTTTGAAGTTATTTAAAAGAAAAAAAAAATTAGCTCGTTAAGTAACTACTATCTTTTTAACTCATTACGTCCAGCCTTGAACGGCGGTTTCGACATTTTAGCGAATAGGTGCACGTGCGCGGATCATGCTGGTTTTTGTTTTTTAAAACCAAACACTATTACTAGATATTACAATATTATTAGTACGTCACGCACGTCGGTATTCGCGTTTTGAAAATAAAAATAATAATAGTCATAAAACGACAATAATAGAAACGTACGAGAGAGAGAGAGAGAAAGAGAGACAGACGCGTGACGTCCAGTTTTTCTTTTCCGACAGCGAGATCGCCGTACAGCCGCGCAGCGTCCGCGACGATTCGGAATGACCACTGCGTGTCGAGTTCGTCGAACCGATTGACAGATGACTATCGGCGACGGCGGTCAGCAAACATAATGCACGTGCGTAATGATGTATTGCACATTATTTTTTTCTCGGCTGCAGTCGGAGGAGCGCGAGTGACATAACTTTGATTTCAAGAACGTGTTGGGGTCGGTTGGCCACCCACTCGCCGCGTACTCGTGGTGTAATTTTCGTACACGCATTTTTATGACGTTTTAGTTTGTGTTATAATAATACGAGACGCTAGTATTACTATTATGATTATTATAATTATTTTATTTTTTTACATAATATTATATACGTGTATGTTATAAGTGTGCCCACTTAAAAAACATAATTTGTACGATTTATACGAATATACGCGTGTACTGCTGTGTTGAATGTATCGCCCGATATGGACGCACGGCGCCCACCTGTTGGATTATTATTTACCGGTGCGGATCCGGCCGTTTCGCGACCGAACGAATGAGGACGCAGCACCACTACGATGACGAATATTTTACATTGGGTATGCGGCGTCTCGTACATCAAATACACGCGTAACAGTGCGCGCGAGTTTTCGGATATAAAATAGGTTCGATATAATGCACCCACCCACCCACTCTATGGTCGCGAACATTCCTGCTCACTTAGTAACGTCTCGGTGTACAGCGCGGTCCGTAAACTATGACCTTTACACAGCGGACACACGTAGATTTAAGCGCCGGAATAGTCAGGTCTGTATTACAAGATTGGCAGGGCCTAAGATCTTCAATTTTTCGTTTTAAACGCAGTACCTATATGAATGTATGAAGCCTGGGACGAAATATGCGGTTAAATGTGAGCATGTATGTTCTGAAAATGCGTTGAAATGTATATGTGTATATTTTTTTGTATAAACCGATTCTATAATATTATGTTTATGTATGTAGGTAACTGTTTTTGTTAATCGTACGAATACAAATTTATTGCTCATTTTCAAATTTCGTAGCACTCTGTTTTAGGTTCTTGAGAGTGGTAGTTAGAGACTGTAGATTTCCTTATTGTTGACTAGAGTATAGGATTACCAGAGTTTGCAGTTGATTTTAACGCAAATGTTTATTCCTGCGTTCAATCAGCGTTTGTAATGTTTGAAAGGGATGTGTTACGTTAACAGAAAAGTCGATAAACGGCCGAAACAGCTCAGGAAGAAACATGTATTAAGAGTTTTTTTTTTTTTTTTTTAATGGGTGCATTCAATCGTTACAATGTACTGTTTTATACACAAGTTAAAGATCCAAATAATTTTTCAAAAAATATTTTTGATGCGAGTGAACTAACTCAAGTTAATTTTTTTTAACTTTTACAAACAATTTAGTTTAAAAAAAAAAACCGTGTTCCATTATTTTTGTTAATACAATACATGCATACAATAATTATTAGTAAATCGTGGGAAACTTTGAGCCATTTCGCGACCGATCAAGTCTCCGATGTCACGGCGAGGTTAAATGTATTACGAATCACCGTGACACATCTTTTATCGTACAATATGTGACCTAACTAGCCTAACTACGGCGCGGGGGCGAGTTAATATTATGTAGGCATAGATGACATTCCACGTATTTAGTCGCGAGGTCTTTCGTCTCTTGTTCAATCGTCTCCACATTTAATTATGTTTCACATGACGGGCACAAATGTCCGCTACGGACCCAAGTCCTCAGTTTCAAGGGTGAAATAGTGAATAATGTACGAGTATATTTTTGTTATCGCTATCACAAACGAATAATATATATCGGCAGGAATAAACCTACTCACTTTAATACGATATCGTTTCATATTATTCCAGATGGCTGACATGTCAACTTTTCGCTCCCACAATTGAAATGTTCGTTTGACATATTCATGTATACCTTTGACTTTATAACGCACTCGTAAACCTTAACTGTAATCAGTGTTGTTTTTAGATTTTCACGGTAAGTGCCTATAAAAAAAAACGTTAGCAATCCTAAATTGTTTGAGGAAGTTTGCATATAGTTAGTTTATCGGTGTTCGAATGATTATCAATACGAGAGAAATTTATTACATTACGTCCTTGAAACAAAAAAAAATCATCGACTCGATAACTAAGTAGTTCTATACGTATCCGTGTGTTCATCGCGTTTACCTAAGCGATGTAAAATATTATTTCGATAGTAAGAATTTGTGCACATCACGTGTAGATACTAATTCTTTAACGATACGTTTCACTCGTATATAATGTAATTTAACTATCTATATACATAATATTCAAATACTACTTACTCACTCAATAATTATTACATATTAAAAACAACAGAACGTATAAACTTGAAATTTGACACAACATTTCCTTTAATACTCTGGATATGTAATAAGATGTGATTTTTTTAAAATTGTACTTTTAAGGTGAAACGGATATGGACTTTATACATTTTTAATTTTTTAAGTACCTAGAATGTACTTCATTTTTTTGAATAAGTTAATTGTAATAAATGTCGATTCGTGTATTTCTAAATTAATGTAGTATAAATAAATAAAAATAAATATCACTTAAATAATCAATGATCGTCCGCATTTTTAACCTAACATTTATTTACATCGAATTATTGTACATCGAAATAGTTAACGCTCTAATCTGTCTCTCGGACTAGGCCGGATATTCATCATTAGCTGTATTTGTATATACTATTGCTTGACGAACTTTATAATTCATCGTTCGTTGGATTATTCAGTAGTATAACATAAATCCTTCTTTCAGAAAATTTACACATGGGCTATCGATATAACAATCAAGGTCTCTCATGTGTTTGATTCATAAATGTCTTCTTCGTGTTAAACGTTTGTTTACCAAAATTATTTTTGGGCAAAATGCGTGTGCGTAACTGTTAATTATTATGGGGGCCTGGCGACATCCGGACGTTGTCAATAATTATTGAGTCCGAGAAATGTGGCGCCAAAAGTAACATGTATAAATGTGTGTACCATAACCGAACCCTGAAGTTGCAGCAAGCGTACACATATGATTGTAAGATTGTGATGAATTATTGGCTAACATCGGCTCTGTGCTTATGTATAAACGTTTCGACCGTTTCATTTTGCTTTGAAATCACCTCAAAGGATTTTTATCTACTCTATCTGTGGATAGCTTATACTGTTGCATTTTATTACATGATCCATGTTTTCTAATATTTACAAATTTTCTAATTTCAAATCGAACTTCTAATAGTCCTTGTCCATCGTGAATAGTTATACAATGTAGTTAGTGTTTAACTACGTACACTATTGTATGCGTAAACATTAGCTAATAGAAAAACAAACTTCAAGGCCAATTTTAAACCATTAATTAATGTACAACATAAAATAATAAAAGCAGCATACATTCTACACCTGTAGTATCATAATTTTATTTAGTTTCTAAAGCCGTATAATATGTGTGTAAAATATTTTAAGTCGATGTAAAAAGTATACTTCACGCGGTGGTATATTGATCAACTAGGACAAGCGAGTGATAGAAGTGATAAAGAAACCTCGTTCGAACACGAATCGATATATATAATATTATTAGAACAGATATATAGACACACAGTCATACACATAAATAAATAAATATAAATATATATATATATATATATATATATATATATATATATAATATATAACAGCAGTAAAAGTGATTAGTTTTAACCGCAGTATTATTATAATACTCGTAAATTGCACGTTTGGTTGTTGGTAATCATAACTTGAAATCTACATTAAGGAACACTTACACAACGTGTAATGAATTCCATGTACATTAATATCGATATTTCTAATAGCTTATAAAAGTTTGACAATACGGTGGAATTGGTTTCCCAAAACGAAAGAAATCTATTTGATAAACAAAACAATAACACACGTGAATATTGTGTTCGATAACATAATAATATTATTTTGTTTACTATTTTTGTTTTTATCATTCATTACACTCCGAGAACCTATTTGACAAATAATAGTCCAGCACACATCTAAAAATAATTAAATTAAATTAAATTAATCTATAGAAGTATAGAATAAGCACCAGTGATACACAAATAATGCAATCGTTTATATCAATGAATTGTTATCATATCTATAACAATTGTAGGTACCTATAGCAATGTATATATTATTATTTTTTTTATGAATATATTTACGCGTTATGATACTTCACTTTATACTTTTATTTTAGTATTTTAAGCATCTACATGTTGTAATTATGGGCCAATAGTTTTATTTCGTGTGAAAAAAATATAGATACCAGTTATAGTGTTACGGTTAGTTTTCTATAGTCTAATTTACTAACTAGAAAAGAGCATTTTTCCAAATATTACGCGATATTTCTCCAATGCGTTTTAAATTATGGGAAGCAATTATGTTTACGTAATGTAAAATGAAATGTTATTTTACAACATTCTTGCTTTCAAAACACAACAATGTTGATATTTTTGATCAATATTATCGATCAAACATGATCCAGTTCAAATATACGTTTAGCGTAATCTTAATAGGTATTCATAAACCGATGTACCTTTTTTAGTAGATTATATAATGACATTCGATGACTAAAAGTTAATGTTCTTATATTCTATCCTAATTATATTAATTTGGTTATTTCTATGAAAACATAAAAAATTGTCACTATCATATTATTACCGATTTCACTGGTCATTTCATGAATGTTGTAATTAAATATTACTTATTGTACATAATAATTAATAATAAATGAAATTAATAATCTCAATATACAATTCAATAAATTATCAAATTATATTCTTGTCTCTCAAAATTACCATAATTTGAGAATTAATTTTACATAACACATGTAAAATATGCATAAAAATTGGTATTCTAGTATTCTTTTATCGTAAAATATTCTCAAATAAAAAAAAATAAAAAAACTTTAGCCATTAATTTACCCGTTTCATGATTTGTAAAGATTTCAAATCCTCATAAAACTGCATAGAATCAAAAAAAAAAAATAGACAAAAGAATATAATTTCGTTCTCTTATGATGACATAATAATAAAAATTATACTACTCTAATATTTTTTTTAATAAATGCCTATAAAACTTTTTTTAATTCAATATATAACAAAAAAAAAAAAAATATTTTCGTTGAAATATATTTTAATTTATAAATAATATTTATTAAATATTCATAATTTGTAATTAATTATTATCATTATAATTTGATCTGATTTAATTATTATATATTTTATAAATAATTAATAAACTATAAAGTAATAATATTGTGTGGAGTAGTATGTATTTATTTGTCTTAAGTTCATTATTTTACAGGGAGAATGCAAATATTTGTCAGGTGATGTTTAAATCGGTTACTATTGGTTACCGTGTTCATGATTTTCCAAAAATCTATTTATGTATTTTGAGTTTATCTCTAAACAATTTTTAATTTTAATGTTAAAATTAAATTATATATTGTGTTTTTTGAGTTACCGAGTTTATGATATAAGTTCATCATAAGTTTCACATGATTTGAATGAATTTAATAGACTTTTTCCTTTTTCTATAATATTCATTAACTTCAACCGCTCTGAAACATCTACACTGATATGCAAGTATATTTCCAAACTACTTTATTAATCATAGCAGTACCTGTATTATTTCTTCATACTTTATTTGATAAGTTAATATGTAATATATTTAAATAATTTTTATATCTCGTTAAAATTAATTATAATCGAGATTTTATTAATATTTTTTTTTTAAATTTTCAAATAATCCTTACCAATATTTTAATGGTATACATTCTCTCAAATTACTTTTTTTATATTAACTAAACTCTTATCCCATAAATTCTAACCTGCATTCTAGTAACAATAATAATTATTTATAGTATCAATCAGATATACTTTTAACGTACTAGTTATTTCAAGCACGTGTTCTATTAATTTTTATTCCATTAATGTCTTTTCTAACCTGTTCAAAAAGTAATGATGATTCGTTATTTAACAATTTCACTTTAGTTGTATCATCAATATTAACCTCGATAAAAAAAAAACTTTCATATAAATACGGATATATATCTATTTGTTGAAACCCTTATATTCCATCGTTGGGATTAAATGAGTTCGTATATGAAATACCTACTTGAGTGGTGTTACTAATTTGAGAGTTTTACTAATTTACAGATCTGAAATATAACTTAATTCGATATCGAAAATATCATTATTAGACAATATGTTTCAACTAAATTATTGATTCAAAATTAGTTTGCTTTAATGAATTAGTATTATACTTACGTATAAAAATACTTAAAAGGTTTTATTTTTGATAATTTTGTTCGTAATTATTTTTAACTAATCGGATTGATTGCTTTCAACTATTAAATACTTTTAAATATGAGACCTATTTTCAAGATTTAGAACGTTTATTTCGTAACACAGCTGTTATTTTATCTTAAAAGTTATGAAAAAGATTGTCTACTTGAACAACTCAATTTATATTTATTATATTAATTATTTCAGTATTAAATTTAAAATATATTAAATTGGTTGATGACTAAACTATTTTAGTGCTAGACTTTTAAGGAGGAAATAATTGGTATATTGAGTGAGATTGTAGAAATCATTATCAAATTAATCGATTGCTACATTACACAAGATTCTTATAGATTTAAAGGCGTTTAAATAATCAAACATAAAATATTAAATACACCAGAAACTACTATAAGAAATAATAATATTATATAAAAAAATTGGAACAAATCAGTATTACATTATAATTGATTCTAATATCGATTAAAAATTCCTCACAAAAAAATGTTTTTATGTTTGAAGTACAGTTATTTATTTTATGTGATATAATAATCATAATACTATAAATTTTAAAAAATCGAAAGCTTGGTTTTCTCGATATGGTATAGTTTGATTTAACTGCGACCAAGAAAATAACTTCCTAGATTAACTCTGAATTTATAATAGATTTACCGGAAGATGTTTATACTTTCTTACTGTACTTGAGTTACTTAACTGGTATTTGACATAAATAATATTATGAAATCATACTTTCCATTAATAGTTAAGTGTTTTTCATACGTTTCTGTAACTCGAGTAGCTTAAATTTAATATTATAGGTTCTCAATTACTGCATTATTTTATTTCTATTGCTTTACATGTAATAACTTTATTTTGACTAAAACGTTAAAATGTCTGTTTTTCATAGCGTTTAAATACTTGAAAATATCATGCGAACATTTCCAAATCTTGATTTATAATTTTACTGCCTGTATGAAATGTATGAAAACAGTATCTATAATAGTATAAATAATTTAAATTAATTTGTTTTAAAACTAAAATTATTTTTTATTTTTATTTTTATTTTATGTTTCTTAAAAACAATCGAAAAAAAAATTTAAAACAATTATTGCAAAATTAGTTAATTGAAAAATATTTTGTGATAAAAAAAAAAGAAGAAAATAGGTTGTTTTAAAATCAATAAATTATTTGCTTCCAAAATCTACTTAATAAGAAAATACGTACTTTCTAATTTAGATAACGGTGAGTAATATTTGATTTCCGTAATCTGATCTTGTTGGAATTTAATATGATGTATATGACGTTATAAGACGTATTGTTTTTGATACGTTAAATACTCGTAATTATGAACATTATACGGAAATATGTACTATACTTCATAACTATGTTAAATAGTTTATTATTTATTATCAACGAATAAATATACCTAACTGAAATCAACAAAAATAATTTCATTAAAATACTTAAGCATTTGAATCGATCATTGTTGGTTTTAAAAAAGTTTATCACGTTGGTGAACAGAAAACGTACATAAGCATGTTGACAGTTCTTAGCGCGAAAAAAACAAACGTGAATGAAATAGTTATTGTAATCTGTTAATAGTCTCAACACTTCATCCACGTGGGTATTAAATTACCTTTAATAATAAGTATACGAGTAGTTAATTTACGACTGTCAATAGCCAGTCTATTTTCGAGGTATGAATAAATTACACTAGAAGTATATAATTTGGAATTTTTTGTTGTATAATAAATGTATTTGTGTTGGTAAACTATAGAATAACCTGCGTATAATTTGTCAGCACTTAGCAATAATGTCAAATTTAATTAGCTTATTTGATGTATCTGTTGTTCGGAATTTATCGAAAAAAATAATACAGTGAATCAGACATGTAATTATTAATTAGTTCCTGTACTATGGGAAAATAAATGCTACGCTTGAAAACTAGGTAACAATCGTTACTGTCGTAGAATAGTGACAAAAGTCAAGAGGACCAATGGTTACTCGCGAGACACGACAAGGGAAAAAGACACAGGATAGTTATTTATAGTGCATTTTATCATTTATATAAACTATCGTCTATCGTGGTAGACTGCGGTGTGAAATCGATACAGGCTGGAGGCACAATATTATAATGACACTACCGGGGTAACCAGTGAAATACGGAACCGCGAGAACAATAATTCTTCGATTCAAGCGATTCAAGATGTTGCTAAAGAAACGACATTATACGCGTCTTACGTGTCGCGATTATAATATAGGTTACCAATCTGCCGTGCGGCCATGGAACACGTCTTTAAATCGATATTATAAATGTCACAATAATTATAATAACACATATACGTGGCCACACCTATAAGAATACGGAAAAAAAAATTGTCAACCGTATACATTATAATATCTCGTATGCGTATAACATATGCGTGTACATATGTGTATACCTATACTCCGGTCATTTTGTAACGGTATGGATGGTAATACAATATAATATGAAGTACGTAATATTTTAGTATTCGTTGTGCAGAAAAATACTTTTATGTTTTGACTAATAAGATTAATGTTTGCGGTATAACAACGTAATCGTACCGATCCATTCATGTTTCCCGTTTTTCGCCACGTGCTCGATGAAATGGCATATAATATATTATATTATACCATGCGTGCGTTGGTCCGAACGTTATTATTACAGACACCAAAACATGTATTATGACAATGACGAACGATCGGTGTTTCTACGAGCAATATGGGAAATGAAGTATACAATACTTTTTTATGTAGTATGTTATAAGTATTATATTTCTTAAGCATATATATATATAGTTAAATCGGACATTTTAGTGAACTGTAAGCTGTTAGCCAAAAAATTTTATTGTCCTGCAATTTAACTATAATTTAGTCGGAAGCCAATTCCTAGTTGAAATGTAATATATATTTTATAGCGTGGTTAAGTTATAGTATGAAGTGTACGTACGGTCTTAAGGAAAACGGTAAATCCCGAAACAGTAATATAAATATTCACATATCGATATCGTTACACCGCAGATGTATAGCAATAACAACCATAAGGACGTTGTGAATAAATAAAATTTAAGCCAAGTATGCGTGCATTTTTCTAATATAATTCGTGTCATTGACTTCATCTTGTACCCACACAGCTGTACCATGGTATTTATACTTACCTGGGACAATCATTTGCATGGCCGTACGCACCTATGTACAGGGTGATTTTTTTAACGTTAGATACTCGCCCTATATATATATATATTAAATTGCTCTATACAATTTGTTTTATAAAGAAATAAATATTTACTATTTTTACTATTTTTTAAACTCATTCGCCTTTTATGGCAGTCTTTTTGATCTTTGATTATTCCAACTAACATTAGTAAATCAATATTTTACACATAGAGAATTAGTTTAAAAAAATGTAAAAAATCTTAAAATAATTATGAGGAAAAACATAATTTTTTCGCGAAATTATTGCCAATCAATTTTAAAAGTATACAATTTGATCGAGACACAAATATACGTTAAAAGAATACCACCCTGTACATAACGTACACAATGTATGATCGTGAACGTATGAACATAAACCGACAGTCTCTGGAAAATGTATATGTAAATATAAATTCATGGTCCGTTGAAAAAAAAAAAATCTGATGTTGAAAGAAATAGTTATCAATGTACGGTTTGTGGCGACGACGCGTATTGTTCGATTTTTTTATTTTGCCAGGATAGACTCCCACATCATGTGTACAATAACGATATAAGAATTGTTCTATCCGACAAACGTGTCGTCGATATGGCACTCTACGTACCCGATCTGTAGCGAAATGCGCGTTGCGCAATAGTCTCTCCAACAACACTGCAGCGCTGCAGTTAAAAATGACTGAGACAAGATATACGCATGTAGTATACGCAAACGCGCGTGTATATTTTTCCCGCGCTCTCCCACTATCTGCTTCTTTGATTCTTCTACTCGTTCTCACTCACTCTCTCTCTCTCTCTCTCTCTCTCTTTCTTTTTGTTTCTCTTTCTCTCCCTGTAATCATTCTTTCACTATTCCTCTCACCCACACTTTATTCCCCCGCCCCCATTTCGATCTTTCGCTCTGTCGTGCTTTTCTCCTCTCCTTCTCCGGTCTCCCTTTCTCCGCGGTATATTGTACTATTGCAGCCACTATACCTTCCTCCGTTACTACCTATACTATATTCTACTACTACGACTACTACTGCTACTACTACTATTACTACCTAACCACTGCTCTCCCCGAGAATCAATCAAAAACAACGGGCGGCCGCGTGCAATGCTCAGCCGAGCGGTCGTCGGCTGCATAATATATAACACGCGGCCGTTACATCATCGTTCCACGATATCGTTTCCTCGTGAAGCCGCCGCCGCCACCGCCACCGGTCGTATCCGTTTCGTCGAATTCCCGTCGGCCGCGTGCGCGCGCCATACGAAATAAACGTGTTGCCCCGGGTCAAGTCGCGCGGACCACTGTCGCCGTCTTCGTCGTCCTCGGCGTTGGCGTTTTATCTCCTCCGCACGTTTTTCTGTCTCGTTCGCTCGTTCTTGGTCCGTACGACTTAATTTGCTACAGCCGCGCGTGTCTATGCGAAAATGTTATCTTATAACTATTATGTGTTATGATACACTGTTACGCGCACCGACCGGTCAAGTAGAATAAAATAGTTGTACTACGCGCACCACGCTGTTGTAAATCATATAGGTGTGCGCGAAAGCGTAGAGGTCAAAACGATATCGGCGACGACGTTGTCGGGCGTTATACAACAACAGCTTCCAGACAATAGTAATAATAATAATATAATAAAAAAAACAACACAAAAACAAAAAAAACGATTTTCATATATTTACCGTGTCGGACATTCGCGAACCGGGTGTGCCCCCGCGTGGGCAGATACCGCGAGTGGGCACGCGGCGACCGCTGCTGCCGGACCGAAATGGCACACACCGTCGCACACATACACGCGCGCGCACACATCTGGACATCATAACATCCAGGTCGGTCGCGTCGCGTACAACTCTCCCGTGTCGCCGATGTGCCGTTTTCGTATCGCGCCAAGTGTTCGTTGACGCCACCGCCGTCGACGCCGTCGCCACCACTGCCGACCAGTGGCGCGCAGCATTTACCTACCGTAGTCTCCGTCGTTTTATTACCATTTTTTATCGTTGTTTACATTATTGTTGAAAAAAAAAATAACACATCAGTCGTCGTTGGAATGGATATCGGATCATACGTCGTCACAATCGTAAGTTGACGCTTTATTGTGATCGTTCGATGGGTGAAAATCGCTTTCATTTATTATTGTTATTGTTATAATAATTATTATTAATTATTTATTGTTATTGAAAATTATCATATCTACTAGCATATGCGTCTTCGACAACTGATCAAAGTAGTGAAAACGAAAAGTGAAGAATGCGTGTGTGATTTTTTTTAGACAACAGTTTTATAATTATATGTACCTAAATATTACAATGTACTAAGGTCTGTCAAGTGTCAAAAAATTTATGTTTTTAACAATCAATTGGAGCTAGATTGCATATTGTGTTGCTGAATGAATGGATAATTCAACATAAAATTGCAGTTCATTAATAAAATTTGGTACTTGTGATGGTTACATAGTTAGATTAGTCCGTGATTAATATCTTAACGGTTTCATTTAAATTATATTCTATCTACAAACGGTTTCTACGATATTCTGTACACAAGATGTATGAGGTAATTAATGTACGCATGCAAACATACGCATGAGGGTGCCGGGTGTGCCCGGTTACCCCCCAAAATTTTCTTAGTGGGGCCCTACAATTTAAGTCAAAGAGTAAGGGGTCCGTTTTTTAACTGATGTTGCTTAAGTTAAATGTAATTTATTCTAAAATATTTGATAAAAACAAATATTGTTTCGTAATATAAAACAAAATGTTCTAGAATTTTGTGCAAAACCTTATTATGATAATATAAAAGTTACAATTATCTACATAATTATAAATCATAAATAATTTAATTTATCTAAGGAAAATATATGAGATTCAATAAAAACATGTTTATGAATTGGGACTAATATATTCGCTTAAGATGCTCCCGCTTAAGATGTTTTCCCGCATAAGACGCTTTTTCCGTCGATCCCTAGACATTTTCTGTACTAATCAATGTAAAAACTACCTGCTAAGACGCTCAGTTTTTTTATAGATAGTCGGATAAGTTGCTATTTTGTTCAGCAGATTACGATAAAGTGCAGTAAGTGTGTGAAAATAATGATAGACATTTTACTTGTTTACGAGTACTTGTATTTATCGTTTTATTTTAGCATACTACCTACTATCTTAACGAGTAGATACGTATTTCATCATATAATGAGATTTAAAACTATCAAGATGACCCAGACAATCCAGTATCGACTCTTACAATTACTGCTGATTTGCCACATCTATCAGAAATTCGAAAAGTATTGTCCTCTATAGAAAATACCGAAGAAATGTTGGGTAATGTTGGGTATGTGTACTTATGAGTCTCGATTGATAATTGCGTAGAGTATGATTATTACAACGTAATTTTTATTTTTATTTTTTGATTGTTGGTATAAGAAAGCAATATTGTTTTAATATAAATACGTGTTATATTTAATAGTATTGTACGTACACGAAACCTTTGCTAGACATTTTTTCAAAACATATTTCGTGATTTTACAAAATGACATCTAATATGATATTTAAATAAAATAAAATTAATTATTAATTTTTGTCATAGATAATATCGATGTTTCATTAGGTTATAAAATACATGAAATATTTTATACTATTTGTGAATTGTAATGATATCATAGGAATCAATGCCCTAAAAAATGTATTTCTGTAATTATATTATTTATAGTCACATAAATATCAAATATTAATACTGATTAATTAACGTTATATACTTCACAAATACTTTATATATTTTTCAAAGAAAAACGACTAAAAAATTTACAATTTCATTGAAGTTAATTCTTACTTTTCATCAAATATTAACACTGATTAATTAACATTATATACTTCACAAATACTTTATATATTTTTCAAAGAAAAACGACTACAAATTTACAATTTCATTGAAGTTAATTCTTACTAATCATTTCTGTATCTGAAAAATATTTGAATGGCAAGTTCAAATTATAGAATTTTGGTCTGTAGTCTGTATCTTATTTTGTAAACATATACATTTGATAACGTAAAATACCTAATTATTAAATTTTTTTTTATATTTTATTTGGTAAATCTAAGTAATAGTTTATATTTAACGTAGTGTAGGATTTTTTTAGGTCATTACTTTTAAACTTTTTATACGGTTAAATAAGAACTAATGAGGTTTAATAAAATTAAAAAAAGAATTAATAAAAAACCTACACAATGAAATTCAATTTTTTTTATATAACAATTTATACTGAAAGGCTTTTTAATTTATTTTGTTTAAGTATACCTAGTAATAATTATTCTTAAAATAACAATACAAATATTACACATTATTTCATGAAATGCTTGTAAAAAACATATACATAATTATAAAGTGAATTTAAAAATAGAAGTTGACATAGAAAAAATGAACAAATTTTGAAGAATATAATTTTTATTTTTTCGCTTTTTTCTATAATATGATATAATAAAAACCAGTATTTTTTATGATTATGTGCTCAACTAATTTATGAAGTACGTAATTTTTCAAGTCATGATTGAAATGAATATTTGTCACCTATTTAAACGGATAACACGTTCTTCTACTGTTACGTAGACTCTGGCGAGATTTTATTACCATATAGGTTTTATTAATAAGTAAATGTTTTGATTATTATGCAATTATGAGTTGGTTAATCCAATAAGAATTAATTTTGGATTCCGTGCATACAATATTCGTCGTATATCACACTAGTGTAACTCATTAAAGTAAACATTTCTATATTTAAGTGAAACCATCATAACTAGACCTTGTTATGTTCGTTTGCTTCGAGGCCAATCTTATAATATAGAATGTGGTCCATGGTTTTATAAAACATTAGGCATGTATCACTTAGGATATTTAGAAACACTGTTTATTTACCGTGTTTTATATGACATGTCGTAAGCAACGTTTAATGAGGGTAGTCAGGCAATAGTAACTAAAAGATAGCCACGCTCAGAATTTAATGGGTGAGACGGCTTCAAATTATTAAAAACTAATTCATTGAAAAAAATTTTTATATTGGAATGGAACATTTTTCCTGCTGTACCCGCAGCTAAAAAGCTAGTAATTATACATATTTTTATTACCTAAGCTAATTAAAAGAAATTCTAAACATTAATCAATTTACATGTTAGCTCTGGGCAGTGGTACGTTTTTCAATTAAAATGGTTGCTTGATTAAAAGTTCAACTACAAAAGTAATTCATTCAGATTTCGGATTCAAATAGATGTTAGTCGGTTTCTAATCAGATTATACTCGGACCGTTGGTTTTTAATAATATGTATTATAACAATCGGTTTATTGTTTAATTTTACGAGTTTAAACCTGAAGCATTCTTGGAATGTTAATAAACTACGATTTTTTAACAATGAATTAAATTATCGGGTAAAATTTCTATTGTTTCGCGGGCGATATGTACCTTTGCTTTTCCATCACCTTTTAGCTAGATAGTTTTATTTATCTTATTGAAATTTTATAACATACAATTATTTAGTTACGACAATCAATTAAATAGAAAATGTGAATTAAATTAAAAGCCAATTGGATTGAAAAAGGAAATTAGTGAAAGACCAAGGATAGTTGAAGAGAGAGTGGAATGAGCATTAAAAAAACGGTTGAGAGACATTATTAAAAATATACTACGTTGGGGGATGAAAGAAGGGTTAGGTAATTAATACTACTTTTCAACATTATACACACATCTATCATATTGTAATACATATGCATTTCAGATCTACATGATCTATCTAATGATGCTTGCACAGGCTGTATAAACAAGTCCTTGGAACCAGTGTCCACAACGATTTAGCCACTGAAATGATATTATGTCTATGTATTAATACGCACGAACCCTATAAACATTAAAAACACGCAGGCCTGAAGGTTCACTTTCACCAAAGCGTTTTATTGATCATTCATCGTGGTATATTGTTATATTTCTAAAGTTTTTTATATTAGGCATATAAATATAATCATATTTTTTCATGTATTGTAATATTTGGTATAGGTACCTTCAATCAGGAAAATATGTTCCGTTCGAAACAAAATTGACTTATTCGATAAAACTATAAGTATATACATATATACATATATATATATATGTATCAACAGGTTTTGTTTTGTGTATTACTGATGTTCGAATTATAAAAGTAAACATGTTTGAAAGTACGAGATGTATAAAATTAAATAATTTTGTTTTTTAAGATCGACTATGAGATATATAGTATACTATAAAAATATTGTACTATGATTTTTATCAATTATTCTCCTTGAAACGTTCCCTTATTTGGAACCCGAGTATATTGCGCGTTCAAGATATATATTTCTAGTATATTTTGACTAACTCGGAAAAGTTACTGAATGAGAAAACTTCAAGGTGTTTCTTATTGAGCACATTGTCTATTACTGCGTATACTGTCCCACGGATACTCATCATTACTGTTTCATTTACGTTTCTGTATACATCAGCTATCGAGGACGCATTTTCAACGAGAAATTCCAAAGATGTGTATAAGTCTTTTTAAGAATACTATTGGTACTTCACAAAAAATTCGTTCTTCCACGTACAAAACAACATAATTAAATTTTTTCTTTCAAGATACAAGGTCGACACGTGAATTAAGAGCGTTTATTATTTTGCATCCTACTTTGCAAATCCACCTTCAGAACATCATCCTACACGCATTTACTAAATGGATCCCACTTTTTGACATGTAATATAATTATTTAACATTGACATTGATACAGTTTTATGTCCGTACGCATACCTTATAATAAATGAGTTATAGGTAACTAAAATGAGTTGCAACAATACGTAAACAGCATATAGGTGCGTTCTTATTTATTGTGTAATCCCTGCACAAGGACAATTTTATGCATGAGAAGGTATATTTATTTTTATAATCTCAGTACTTGGAACAATTGAATAGGAAAATGTGTGTTTTAATTGAAAATAATAATGCATGTTGGCATGAGATGTGTTTCGATAATTTGCCGTACTGGATGGTTAGCTGTAAAGTACGTATCAAAACTACCTAAAACAAAGGTTAAACAGTATTGCATCTATGTATATAATTTGTTGTTCGTATAAAATGTAATATGCATAATATTATAATACTAGGTGTCGTCATTTCCTCTTAATCATTTTGTAAAACATAATATTACGTTTTTCACTTAAGGCTATTTCCTGGCAATTTACAACACCTATTTCAAAGTTCTGGTAGAGTACATGTTATTTTACTTTGCAATAAATTTGTTTTTAAATTTGTAGTATTTCGTAATATTTGTTATGATTTCAGTTCTAAATGGTAACGATCTCAACAATCATTATTCATATTTTGTTTTATTTATAATAATTTCTATGATTGAAAGTTTTATTCAATATTCACATAATTAAATTATCGCTCGTAAAAATTATAGGTTTGTCTTTTTATGATGATTATGTTATGTTGACTTATTTTTTTATTGGGTTCAGTGATATATTCAGTGAAACTAATATGTATTAATTTTACATTTATAATGATCAATGTGTAGATAGTTATAAACTCTATTATCACTTTTAAAACAATAGATTTCAATGGTTTTTTTTTTTTAGTTTATCATAGTTTCCTTGCATTAATTGTCAAAGAAATTATTGCTAAATAGGAAATCATTGATTAAATAGTAATTTCCATTTAAAACTATTGCACTGTTAATTCGATCGCTAACGTATTGAACGTAAATGTAATAAGACATACACGTCCATTATTTTCAGAAGGTAAACAGTATTTTTTATGATTCAATAATTGTAAAAAATAATTTATTCAAAATTCGTATTGAGTGTGGATAGGTGGTAATACTGATTACCACTAGTGACTCTTTGGTTGACAGGAAATTTGATAAATATAAGCAAGTTTACTATTATAAACGATAACTAAATCAACCATTAATTTATTAATTTCAATGGAGTGAATTTTAAATTATTTTTACTTTTATGATGTTTGTAAATATGTTTTATATATATGTAAATACATAGATAAACATATTTATGTATTGCTTTATACCAATCTTGTAATTTATAGTCAAACTGATTTTGGAGCGTTAAAATAAGAATAAACGAACTTTAATTCATAAACTAAAATTCGTATTACATTTCTCATATCAGAAAAGATTAAAGGTATTATAGTATTTTAAATGAGAATGCGTAAATAAAGTAATACATCGGAAAAATAGTAAAACATAGTTAGTTAAAAACTGATCGAGAATTCGATAAACACATTCGGTTTATTGTGTTTTGTCTAATTCTCGAAATTACAAAGCAGTTCAAAAAATGAATTTATTAAGGCTAAATGTTTCAATCTCCAATCAATATGGTGTTAGGATCAGTATTTTATTCAACTGTTTTGTTTTCTCGAAAAGCAAATAATAGAAGAAAAAAGTCGCTCTAACCATAATATTAAGCTGCTTTCCCACTGTTAAAAATCTTAAGATGACCGATGGGAGCAAATGATTTCTCAATGACGATTACTCAATTTCTAACACGAATACACTTGCAGGGGATTAATCGCAATTATATTATGTCAATATTTTGTGTTTTTGTAAACATATAATGTGTTTTTCAGTCTAGTTGATGTATTCATTGATTGTATTAGAAATGGTCAGTACACAATATCACACAACGTAATGTGCTTGAATTGTGTGAAACTATTTGTGATATTGCATCGATGGAAAATTACGAGTTTTAGAATCTATTGTTTAGCTGGTGTTATTTATGACAAACGGATAACGATGAAAGAATAATCCCGCGTAATATCGTTGGTTATAATCTCAAGTGTTTTATAGTTCCGACAATTTCGCGTAAAAGGAATACGCAGTTTGTTTTCTAGAGTCATGGTAGGAATACGCTCAATAAGGTTAGTCCACCGACCAACGTTGGGAAGTAACCAGTACTATACGAGTTCAGTATTCAGTTACAATTAACAAAATCTTAGATTGACCAATGAACAGGTGTTTGGAGTACAAATGTATTTTAAAGTACCTTCCGACGTCAAGTTATAAACGATTCTTTCCTTGATTGCATTTTGGATAATAGTTAAGATTAGATAATTGTAATAAATTCAATTTATTAAAAATGGCATCTGAAGTTTCCCACAATAATCTCATGCTCCGTTTAGAGTAGTATATTAATATTTTCCAACACTGGAAAGATTTTATAGAGATAATATTTTAGTATTATTCTTTGTGCGGGAAAATGTCGTTGATGGTTTCTTCTTTTATCACGAATTCTGTGTATCACGTTTCGAGCACTCGCGTGAATATTGTTATCGCGATGACGAGTGCACCGCGAGAGCCGTAACTAGTAATATAGTCGTACAGTACGTCCCGAGAATGCAGCGAAAACGGTATTCGACTTCAACCCATCGTGCGATGACTGTTTTTTTTTCCGATAACGGTTTTCTCATGCTCGATAACGTTGTAACACTGCCGTAAGCTTGGGCGCGAAAAACTTTCTCAAAACGAACGCGTTGTACGACAACATCTGCACAGTGTGCCGCTGCGTAATCGGTAAACCCCGTCGGGACGCGGATGCCGGGCGAACGAATGACACGCGCACTAGGCCGAAATGACGAAACAGCTAAAAAGTAATAACTAAAAACATGCTATGTTTTACCATCTCGCCGATGTACCCGGCGTATACCGCGGTCCTGGACACGCCGCGGAAGTTCCGCTTTCGTTTTCCATACGCGCATCGAGTACTACAGCGTCCGTGTCGTCTGGTAGAGGGAACGCGGCAGCGGCGGCGGCTGTCGAGTCTGCGGGCGGGACTGGTTCCGCGTGCGGTCCGCCGCAGCGCGCGTTTGTGGCTTTCATTCGTCACGTGACAACCGTCGTACTGGTACGCGCGACAACGTCACCCGCGCACGTCGCCGCCACCGCCGACGGATCAGGTACATCGTTTTTCTTCGTCCGCGATTTTTCGTTATTTTTATTTCCGGGGACTTTATTTATTATTATTTCGTACGCCTTACTCGTTTCGCGTTTCACATTACAATAACAATATCGCCGTGCCATCGCGATCGTTGTTTTCCACAGCGTTTGGGTTCGAAACAAGAAAACGGGTGCGTAAACGACCTGAGTCGCATCTGAGCCTTCTTTAATGGAACCGAACATCAGCGTTGTCGTCATCATTTGAGATCGTCTGCGAATCTGACAGCCATGCGGACTCGGGTTCGGGGCTCGTCAACGGTGTTCACCGTCTTCTACTGCGCGTTCCAAGTGAGTGGGAATAAACGAATTGATTATTTAAATACTGTAAAGATTACTCTTTGAATAACGTGATAGGAAATGTCAGTTATTGGTTTTATATTAAATTGTGTGTGTTTGAACGCGATGATAGCGCGCCAAAATTATAAACTAAGAACTCTTAGACGCTATGATGTATTAATATCGTCGACAAAGTATATTGCGACACGTCTTCGTAATTTTCTTTTTATAATTCGATTGATTTTTCATAACATAACATATCTTGATCTTGAATAATTTCATTTTTTTTTTCTCTCGAGGTAATGCTCTTTTATTTTTTTTAAAATAGTTGATGTTGTTGTTCCGTACTGAATGTTTTTCGTAATTTTATTGGAGATATATTAATATAGGGTTTCGATCAATAAATTAGTAGGTATTTAAGGAAATTTGGAATTGTTTTATGGGTCGTTAAAATATTAGTATTATTCAATGTATTTAGATTAAACTTTCACGATGACATTATCATCATAAAACGTGTCGGAGTAATTAATGCATAATTATTTGTTGATAAGTAGAATACATCGATGGGTTTTAGTTATACTAATCATAAATAAATTATCTAGCGTACTCTTTTAAGTATTTTTTAACCTTATATTATATTTTTAAAGACATAAGCAGTAAGAATCATAATAATAAAAAATAACATAACTTAATACATACAACACCATTGTAAATAAAAACATTGAAAATGAATAAAAATAGTACCTATATAAAATCTTTCTTATTGAAGTCCGTTAACGATTTAATCGAACGATTCATTTTTGTGTATTTCATGAAATGCAGAATACCCATTTTTTATTTCGTGTACATTTACATATAAATGTAAAATTATTTTTTAAGATATTGGTAAACAATTTTTTGGTGCGGTGGAAATGTCATTACAATGTTGACTTTCGACAAAGTTCGATATGCAAAACGAAAAATTATGTACGAAAAAATACATACTAATATTATCATACGAAATTAACACGTAATAATAATTTGTGTTTAATTTAATTTTTTAAATTAATTATCCGCATGATATGTACAATTAACATATTTTTTTACTACAAGTTATATTTATTTATTATTGCACCTCTAGTAGTTTTGTAAAATATTATATTTAAACGTGTTAAAAATCCTTGCTCGTCCAGAAAGACTGCCAATGATATTTTAATAATGAAAGTAATTGCAGTTGAACACCCTTGAAGTAAAGTTTGCAAGTATAATATTATGTTAGATAACATACGAGTTAGTAGAAAATATTTTAAAATAATGATTTTTATTAACTTATGCGATATTATTATATTAATTACCTAGTATCTATATACATTTATAATTGTACATTATGTATTATACACATATTAAACTGGTAGTAGAATATATTTTATTCTTTTCCAACTACTGAGTCTAAAAAATTGGAACTTGGCAATTATAAAGAAATCCATATTAAGTATATTACAGTATGTTAATGTAGAGTTATTATTGTATATAGTTTTAATATTGTGAAATATACCATTATAAAGCTTTGAATAAAAATGGCAATAATTTATATCTACTTGTAAAAAAAAAAGTTTTATGGAAATATACATTTATTTTACATTATATTTAAAAAAATACCAACAACAATAGTAAAGAATAATGGAATTTTACTAATTATAATAAAAGTAAAAATACTTAAGATTACACTACAACTTAAGAACAACTTGTAAGAAGTTTACACTACAACTTAATCGATTATAAAACCAGAAGTATTTTATACAATTGTTGATTATAAATTTTGAGTTATTGGCAAGTGCTATGTAAAATAATTAAAGTGCAGACAAAAATATACATAAATTAATATATTATCATTAGGAACATTATTTATCATCGAATATAATTTTATGAAGATCACTTTCTGATTTCCTGTTTTGAATCTAGCTATTTATAAAGCTAATGATCCCCGATAACATATATAATTAATGTCGCTTACTTAAAATCTTCATACAGTCGACAATTATTATTCTAACATTGCACAGTCAATTTAATCATTTTCATTATTTCATATGATGCATAACAATAGAATGTGACTATAAAAGCATACCATCATGTGAGAAAAACATTACAAAATTATGACGGTTTATCTACTCAGTACTCACTCGATGTATTGTAAGACAAATCGCAAAGTATGAAATAGGAATACACAATTTTAATTTTCTAGGATCACAAAGTATAGAATAATTCCAAAAAAAGTTGTTTGTTTTAATTAGTATCTAATTTCGATTATAAACTAAAATATCGGGCACAGCAATACAAAAAAAAATCAATAAATATTTAATTTTCTACATTTGGTATTTCAATTGATTTAGTACTATAATTCTGAAAAAAATATTGTAATTTAAAAATTCATTGATTTTATTATTTTTTTTTTTTTTTTTTTGATTTAAAATAATCAAATTTTAAAAGCTCCTACATTTCAAATGCTTGAGTTATAAAAAATTAAACAACATAATATACGAATCCATGTCATAACTAAAGAACCTGTTTCAATATTTATTCTTCGTATTGTTTAAATGAATATACTCGTACTACTCGTACTTTCTAGTTTATTAAGTTTTAACTTATGAATTATGTAAATTAATGATTAATAGTATTATTTTATAATTAGAAGATCTAAGGTTTTTCATATTATACTATCAATTCATTTTAGTTATTCAATTATAATTATTATCATAATATCGATCTATTTCGAGATATAGCTATCGAGATATAAATAAATGTATAATAGGTTTATAAATTACATCATTGATTGAACAATAATTCTCCAAAACCATCCTCAGGGCTAAGAAGGTCATCTAAAATATTTCTTTTAAGATGAATAGTGAACATATTTGTGTCAGTCGGTGTATGTTCTGAGACAAGGGTAATAATGATTATTAATGATTTTTACACCCACAAACGTACTTACGTACGTATGAATACAGCTGTATTTTATTTTTTTATTATATTATAATGTTATGTTTAAAAATTTAATTTACATTCACATAGTTGATACATTTTTATTTTAAAACATATGTAATTAATTAATTTTTATAAAATTCTTACAAAATTCTTTATAGTTTTTTCGTTATAACTATATATATATATTTTTTTTTTGGTCATATGTTAAGTTTGTGTGACATAACTCACGTGAGATAATGACTCTGAGTCAGCCCAAAAAAGAAAAAAAATGACGTTTTGATGAACACAAACATTATACGTATATTACAGCATCTCTTTCACCTGGAACGTTCGTAATATCTAAGTAAACCATGTTTTACACATGAGTAATCAATTTTTTTAAGCCTCGAGGCACTCAATAATACTGTATCTTGCTATTCAGTTATTACCGGAAGTCTATGAATACATAATATTTCATTTTTTTTTTTTTTTTAAACAATTGTTGAAATTTTATTTTAATTTATAATTATTTGGTTTGTACTTTTTTATGTATACAGTTAATATTTATAAGGTTATAAATTGCATATGCTAGTATTTGATAGTTCTAACCAGTGAATTAAATATTAAATGTAAAATGAAGAATTTAAGCTTTCACCTATGCCGTAAACATAAGATATCATTAATTTAATGGTTTATGAATTATATTATGACGCACAATGCCGATACTTTTTTGAAGTTATAAAAAAAAAAAATGAAGTATTAACTATACGCTTAATGTTGTGAAGGTACCTTTAATACTCAACAATGATTTTAATGTATTATTTCTACCGTTTGTTTTAATTATTCAACTTTATTGGTAGTATTTAATTTTACTTTTAGTTTTATTGACCATCAAAGAACAAATGAGGAATAATAATACAAATAAAATAAAAACCCAACTCATATTAATGCGTAGATAAAATTTTGTGTCGTTATTTTTCAACTTCAGTCACTGCCATTCTAACTATCAATAACGCCCTAAGGTAACAATATTTGACGCTCTTTATCCCTCAATTTTTTTTGTAAAATTTTTATTATATTTTTAGTGTATAACTTACCTCATTCCTTAAATATATTTAATATTTATTAATTATGGTATCTGCTTCCTTTTTTTATTGTAATCTTAATTATTTAAATGTATTTATTTTCTTTTGATGCCATTTCAATGTTAACGTAAATTTAATTATTTTAGTTAAATTATAGAAAAATTACTTTTTTCACAATAAAAACATATAAATTATAAAAAACTTTTTATTCCTTAAGTTCATAAAACTATGAGATATCTAATATATTAATAAAACCATTTAAAGTCAATGCTTCAATTATTTTTTATAATTATAATAATACCTTTAAAACATAGATATAATATTCCAATACTTGAATATTACGTATAAAACTCTCTTAAATTAAACCAAGGATTTTTTCCTTGCTTTAAATTTTACAAACTTGAGTTGATATCCTGTCGATAGTGCGTTGCATTAGTTAAATATAATTTTTGAGTTCGATTCATTTGCGTTTTCTGTTTTTAAGTTTACCGAAAGTTACCGACGACGTACTTTCTTTGACTTTAACGAACACGTTCATGCAAATGTCTCAGCACAATTTGTTATACATGAACTTACACTCGACGACGAGTTTGATAGCCGCAGTCGCATCCTGTTGTTGACGTCGTTCAGAAAGTGACAAGACCTCGAGTATTGCTTCCGGGCGTACGTCAGATAATTGCGCTGGTCATCAGGTGATTCGGGATACACACCACAATAATTGAAAATCATTTTCGTAAAACATGTTTGTTAAACGATATCAAGATATTTTGGCACTGCTAGTTTATTCTTATATGTATTTGTTATTTGATTAAAATACGAACGATAGTGTTATAACTGCGGAATAACGACATCTGTCCAGATAATATGAGAAAATAACCAAACGAAAACTCGAAATGTTAGAGGATGAGATGACGGTAATTTATGAGATATGAGATAATGTGGTATGGAACGAATGATTTGCAATAATCAGATCATACAGGTTAATAGGGGCTTTTATCAAAAAATTATATATTAATACTTATTAATAATTATTAAATATCAACGTTCAGTACAGTAAACGCACTTAGTATAAAAATAAAATGAAATAATTCAAATAAAAATTGCTTAAATTTTTGTATATTTAGAAATAGAACAAATATTTTTATAAAAACATAGATTAAATTCACTAATATTGTTTAATCTATAGTAAAAACGTCCGTAAAAAAAAAAAAAATGAGTTAACATAGAATTGAGATTTTATTAGAAATTTTAGCATTGTATATAATTCGGATTATAATCTAAATTAATCACTATTATAAAATTATATATTATGATATAGACCAAACAATATACCTATAAATAAGAGCATCATAAAAAAGTTATTGAAATTACAATATTATTTTGATACACATATTTAAAATATGTATAAGTCTTAGATGAATGAAAACTATACAGTTTGTATTAAATAATTTTTCAGTGATCAACATGAATAATTTGAATAGATAACTAGTATTCAGATATAGTATTCAGTTTCACTATAAGAAAATAACTTTGGTAAAGTAGATTCACTTATACTTTTTTTTTTTACTTTCATTGTGTAAATAATACTATGTTTGATAACTGATAAGAAATTTTCTTTTTTATTCTTAATTAATGAGACAATTCTGTTGAAGATAAATAGTTAATATTTTATTTGTAGCAAATAAATTATTACTAAAAATACATCATACACATCATTCCCAGCTCCACTCAGAATCTAAAACAATAAAAATAAAATCTTTTGTTTCGAAAATGTTGTACCCGTGGGGGATTCAGTTTTGCGTGATAGGCAAGATCCTACGCAAGTGACGACCTTCATCCTGCACGGTGGTCTGTTTCCATTGTAAACAAATGTTGTCTCGGTTGGAAGCAACTTGTGATCGACGGCCTGGAACAGTAGGTGTCTCCTTTGGTGCACTAAATTAATATCAAATTAAAAAGAAAACATTACGAGTAGTAGATTTGAGTTCGTCACACAACTGCATACTGCTTATTGAGGACAAGGTCAGATCGTTAAACTTGATCGGTTTACACCTAGGGAATGTAGTTTTTTCTTCTTAAAATGTCACTCGCCTATGTTATATATCTCCCGATTTTGTTTGGGTGTGATAGTAAAATTTAAGCTTAGACCATAATATATATTAGTTAAATGACTATAGCCATGATAAACGGATACATAAATAGAGCAACTAATAGATTTTTAGATTATTAGATTATGGAAAGTAAATTGTTTGGTGTTAAAATGTAAAATGGTTTTTTTTTTAAATTATTCTATACTAGTATGTGTATTTTACTCGGAAAAGTATTTATACTATATGTGATTATATATATATTTGAGTTATTCTGCATAATTATTAATTAATTACTAATTAATTAATTAGCATTTAATAAAAATAAGTAAAAAATTGTGAATATAGTAAAAAAA
>JASXSY010001386.1:0-61197 GCA_034509805.1 Sipha maydis
CTGAGAAACCTCAACTTTAAACAACGTCGCCATTGTCGTTATTGTGAAACGCAATGACCGTGAATCGAGCGCCTCGATAATAAAAATAACATATGCGTTCGACGATTTGGTAAGGGTAAGTAGTACGTGGGTCGACAGTGACTACACGGACAAAACGTCACCGGGTAACGGTGGTCGGATTCGGCGGTTTGTCGCCGTAATCGCAAACGGAATCGCACGTCCGCTCGATGGCTGGCGGCAGAGCGGGGGGCGGCGATGATAAAAGCGGACGCCATTATCAGTCGGTTTCAGACAACGTTGCGTTTTCAGATAAATTCCATTTACGCACACGCACGTTCCGGTCCTGGTACTCGCGTATTAGCGGTCAGTAGCGTGTTTCTCGGGATTACTTCTGCCAAACCGGACACGGACATGAATCGAGCGACGACCGTTTTTTGGCTACTGGGACTGTGTTCCGCGCGTGTCTACGCGTTCTACTTGCCCGGCCTGGCGCCCGTCAACTATTGCAAGGAGGCGGCTACGTCATGCACGGTAAACGCAATTTTTACACATAACTCGCGCCGCCACCGTTTTGCTCTGTCTTTGGCCTATGCTACGGCTACAGTACTCCCGCGGTGACCGTAATACGTTTCTCGACGGTTTCTCGATTTTGTCCCGCCCATTGCCCAAATTTTCCACACCCTTATTTTGCGTCCAGTCAACCATAGACCCGATTTAGCGGTTGATACCCACTGTCTAGTGCTACACCTAACATTTGAGTTAAATATGAAAGCGTTTCTACTGTCTGCACCCGTTGTATACTCTTACCCATAAATTACACGAAAGTCTATTGATACTCTAACCGAGTGACATTGTACCAATGGCCGATTACAATCCAACCTACTTTCTTTACTAATGAAAAATCAATAATTCAGAAAACCTGATTTTACTCTGTGATGTTTCACAACGCTACATCCTTGATGATAAGCAATACATTGGCCAATATTTTTATTTATTCTATTGTTTAGTTTTTTTCATTTAAAATTGTATCATTATTTCAATTTGGTTTTAATTTTTTTACAGAGCAAAATTGAATTCTTTGTGAACCGTCTTAATTCTGATGAATCAGTTATACCATATGAATATCACTAGTAAGTTTAAATACTAATTTTTTGTGTTCTGTAATTAGAAGCACTTATTATAATAGTTTAACTTAAATGCCATTAATTTAATGACTGACTCAAATGAAAACCACTATTAATATTTATTTATGTGTTAAATTGATGTTCAAATATCTAATTAATAGACATTAAATATTACTGATTTATTTTAAAATATTAACTGACAAATAATTTGTAGACTCAAAATATTACCAATTCTAATTTTTTTTTATTTTTTTTATTGATATGTATTTATTAATATATGAGCTGATATGCTTTTTTGGAATTCTGTAAAAAAAAATATATATATATATATATATAAATATATAAATATATATTATTCTGTAAAAAAGAAAAAAAAATAAGAGTGATTTACTAATTAAAAACTAAGATAACAATTCATATTACATGTTAATCTACTATAATTAATTTCATTAGTTTTCTACTAGCCATAATTACTTCATAATTTGTTTTTACAACTTGCAAAGTGTTGCATTACTTTTATATATGATTTTCTATAGTATACTTTAATATTTAAAGCATTTAAATATTATAACATTTTAATTTTGCTTCGTAAACTTATTCTAGTAGAAAATGAAATGAAAGTTGTATAGATTAAAATTATTGATAATGGCATTAAAAAAAATAAACAAACAATTCATAATATATTTCTACATATCCAGCGAATTAAAAATAAAAAAATTAGAGAGACATATTATATATATAATATATTTATAAAAGGATGTTTTTTTGATGCATTATAAAATTATATACAAAAGTGTAATTTTATATACATATGAAGTATTTATTTTGTTGACTATCTGATTAGTTTTTATAAAATATTTCTACACTCAATAATAATTTGTTATTCGTTATGTAATATTAATTATAATAGTCTTTATACAGTTATATTCTTTCTGTTGTAGTTAAGACTTATTATTTCTTTTTTTTTTTTATTTATTAAGAAAACTACAACTTACAACTTATATAGCTCGACAATTACAGGTACAAGAAAACAAAGGATTAATTAAAACAAACAAACTATATAATGAAACTAGCATACAAGATAAAATTAATATTAATTTTAGTGATGAGTGTGAAATTAGGGTTGAAAATGCATTGAAGATTAAAATGAGTACTGAACGATCTAAGAGAGTCAATTAGAACTAGGTGTTTGGATTGTAGAGCAGGGCACGTAAATAAAATCTGTGAGAAAGATCATAGATACATTAATTATAATTGAGTGTTCAAAATGGGGAATCGTTTAAAAGAGTGATTGGGTAATAGAAAATATCTAACCCATAGTCTGTTGGATTAAATAATATATGGTTTATGGAAGTCTAGGCTAAACCGAGTATATATACGAATGTTGGGTGCAATATCTATATCTTACAGCTAAATTTTCAGGAAGGTTGTTCCAATATATAGACCAAAGAGTTGAGATGTAACATTTTATAAAAGAGATGAAGTCAAAATGAGGTAATTGAGTTAAAGGAACGATGGCCAACAAGGTTAAATGTGGATTTAGGTAGTTTATCGAAAACCAGTATTTTTAGGGATCTATAAGAAGTGAATTGTATAGTTTAGTTGATATAGGTTGAAAATGAGGGAATTGATATGAAGAACAAGATAGATAGATGAGCGTTGAAGGGATTAGAATTTAAGGCTTGAAGTCAGGTTATGGAGTCAGACGCTATTTAATATTTATTTGGGGCAAAATTTAAGATAAGAGTTAGGGCTTTAATTATAGCATAGCACTTAGCAGTATAGGAGGAAGACTTTAAGGAGGAGATTATTTGTAAAAGAAAACTCTGGAATAAAGAAAGCATAACCAGCAGAGAGAGGAGAGACAGAACCATCATTATATATAAAAATGAAGTTAAAGTAATTTACATTAAGGTAATTCAAAAAAGCTGTATTAACCATAGAGTGAGACATTTTTTTGAGGTTGTTGGAGTACAGATCACCAAATTGATTACTGGACTAAATAGATGGAAAATAAAGAAGATATATAAGATTGTTTGTAAAATGGAAGCTTATCTGAATTTGTGATGAATTGATAAAAGTCTGAAAATATATTAGCGATAACAAATAACAATGGCATAAATTTATGGATTAAATTAAGATACAATGAATAATAAATGTTACAAATTTGGTGGTTTATTTGTTTTTATTCTACAAAATAAAATTACAATCCCATGTAATTGAATTTATAGTTCATTAAATATATTAAAAAATTGTATGCAAAGTCTATTATGAACAGGGTTGGACTGGCTTTAAAATTTTGACCGGAATAATCACTAGTGACTGGCTTATTTACATTTTTTTTTTATAAGTATTAATATGGTATTTAAAGGACAAAGAAATATTTATAGATAACTTCAACATTTATTTATCTACTATTAGAAAGTAATATTTAGTAGTATTTAGTAGTATAATTGACTTAATATCACATATTGCAAAATTAAAAATTAAATAAAAATGAAAAATGTTGACAACAAATATATATTTGTTAAATGTATAAATATTTATGTTTATACATTGACTTCTTGAATAATTACTTGAAAAGCTTTAATAAATTCTAAAATATATACTAGCTATAAAAATTTAACATAGAATGAAAATAAATAGTTAATTAACCATCAATTTATGACTTCTAATTTTTTTGAAAAAGAAAGACTAAATCACTTATTATAATTTTTTACCAAATCATTATATCGATTTTACAGTAACAAGAATTTTTATTTAATTCTATTATTATATTTTTAGATAATTTCTAAGATTATATTTTATAGATTGGAGATTGGACTCTATAAATACTTTGGATAGGTTATTTTTATATTTCTTATAGGATTATAAACTTATTTAGATTTGATTAAAATGTTGTGTAGTATATGTTAATTTATTTTTATTTTTATATTAAGTGTTTTACTATGCAGCTTCAAAATTAAATGCAAAATTAACTTAGATCTTAATCATCGGAAAATTTATTGTTTTTTTTTTCTTAAACATTGCAAGTTAAAAATACTGAATAATTAATTCTTTTTAATTTATAGTTTCAATTATTACTTTTAGAATTATGGATTTTAGATTTTTTGTTTTAGTATATATAAATACTTAATATGTGCATGTATATATTATATCATTATTATTATAATAATTCTATTTGTAAATAGAAGTAAAATTAATTTAAAATAGGATATTTAATACAAAGAATATGACCAAACTTTGTTTAAAACACATTTTTGAATGTCATTAATTGATACTGAGTAATTGTGTCTATAAATCATAATTTTTTGTAATTCTTTAATTTCAATAAAATAATGTTATTTATTAAATATACATATTTTTATAAATATATTTGTGTATTTAGTTTATTTGATGGTTTTTTTTTTCATAGCTTTGACTTTTGTACATCTGATGAAAGTAAGTCTCCTACTGAAAATCTGGGACAAGTCTTATTTGGTGAAAGAATTCGACCATCTGGATACAATGTAAGTTCATAAAATAATATGTCTATATTATTATATTTATCTTATTACATATTTAATTATATTGAAAATTTGAATATTATATATTATGAATAAATACCTAATTAAAAATAATTCATTGAAATAATACAAAAAATTAAAATAATTTATTATATAAATGTATATAATAAATATATTACAATAATATATTTTCATCAATAATTAATAATGTTAATTTATTAGTTTACAATTGCTGGTTTTTTTTTTTTTTTTTTATTTACATATGTTTGTAGTGTTTTTAAATTTATTGCTAATGTTCATCGTTCTATGGTAGTGGTTCTCAACTTTTTTAGGTTCATGTCACCTTTAGTTACTAAAATCAAATACTGTGTCACTCTAACGGTATAACAATGAAATAATAAACAATCTTAACTGTATATTTTTGTAGATCTTTGAATTCTTGTTAGATCTTTAATATTTACTGAAATATAACTGATGCAATGAGCAACACTATTATTTGACATATATTTCTTATTGATTTCAAGTGTGATTTCATTTTCAATAGAGGTGAGTCGGTCACAACTGACTGAATCAAAATGAACGAATCTGACAAGTGACCGAATCGCGATTGAATGATGTACTAAAAATATTCGGTCAAATTGATCTTAAGGTCTTTCGACGATTTTCAATCTTTATGACTGATTCAAAAGAAAATTGATTCGAATCATTCAAATGACCGAAAATTCCTATTTCTAATTTTCAATCATTATTGCACCATTTCCTTACAAGCGGGTTTGATTAGTTTTTTCTCCAACTGTATGTCCATTGATGTTGCTGGTGATCATTTGCGAAATAACAATACTTGCTCTGAGAGCCCTTTCAGAAACCTTGACCTTTTTTATTAAATTGATTGCTTCTTTTAATTGGCTACTGAGAAGTTTTTTAAAATAGCGAACGTCTTTATTCTTCAAATGAGAGTATTGCTTAGTAAAATAGCATTTCAATTTGCTGAACACCATCGATTGGTTGATCAACATTTTCCCACATATAATACACTCGGGAATAGGTTTATCTTCTAAAGTAATTGATGATGGTATAGTCTCGTCATAATTTATTTATTGAATAATAAATCTATCATGCTATACCAAAATTATACGTATAATTATTATAATTTATAATGAATATTATTGGTTTTTCAAAAATGAATTCTTACCTGCTGGTAATTGTACTTGCCAGCCAATGAAAATGAAAATACTGGCAACATTAAAACATTATTAATAAGTAATAATAAATAGTAAAATATACAACGAGCTATAATACTATACAGCAATTATAAAATAACTAACTAATGACCGATTAAATTGTTAAGACGTTAAGTTGATATGATAATTAAGAGTAAGTAAGAGTAGAGGTAATACAGAGTTGTTGTATGTCAAAATACTGTACATGTTTATTAAATCCAAAGATTAAATATAAATAATATAAAGATACAAACTTTGAGGTATATTATTTACATGTTATTGGTGAAATTAAATGAGAGAATGATTTTTATCGAAAAATTTAAAAAATTGAATTTTTTTGTTCCTTTTCTCTTGGATATTTTGTCACCTCGGTTGAGAATCATTGTTCCATGGCATTCATTTATGTATATATTAATAGGTACATTATGAGCATATAGGTAATTTATAATTTTCTGTTCGGTTTTTATTATTTATAATTAAAATTAAAATTAATGTTAATAATTATATTTATAAATTTACAGGTTTCATTTTTAAATAATGAAGAATGTAAGGTACTTTGTACTAAAAAGTATATTCCTGGAGATTCAATAAGTAACATGAAACTTTTTGTCCTTAAACGCGGAATGAGTTTAAATTATCAACATCATTTTATTGTTGGTATGATCAATTTATTTTATATTATGTTGTAAAAATATACAATATATAATATGTATTTATAATTTTCCTATCAATATGGGTATATTTTAAATTAATTGTTAAATAGAAACACTGTTGCTTTTTATTTCTTCAATTACTTATTTTCATAATTCAGAAGAGTAACTCGTATACTCACATTTTTATATTAATTGTTTTTCTTTAATAAAATAAAATTTATTATTATATTGATATAAATATTTAATGAATATTTTATAACTTGATTATTATGTATTATTATGTATAATTATTAAGTACTTATTGTTTACTTTAGACAATATGCCAGTTACTTGGTGCTATGATTTGGAAGACGGCCAGCAATATTGTAGTACTGGATTTCCAATGGGATGTTATAAACCAGATGCTAATCATGATAATAATTTATGTGATACAATTCTTAGAGTAAGTTTTATTTTCACATTGTAATGTTATTTATTCTTAATTTGAATATCTAAAATATATTTTTATGATAAATATTTATTTTATTTAATTGTTCTATTAGAAATGTACAATTTTTACTGTTAAGGCTAATGTTTTTAATTGAATTGAATTTTTTTTCAGGTACCTCCTCGTACATTAAAACCAAACACTTATTATATTTTTAACCATTTAGAATTTACAATAACTTATCATAGTGGGAAAAACGAAGAATGGGGATCATCTTTTAGTTCTGAAGGTGGCAGAATTATAGGTTTGTTGATAAATATTTCTAATTAGTTTATTAGTAAGTAAATTATTATATTTTCATATTTTTTTCTATATATTCATTTATTTATATTTGAATTCTAAAATAAGTATATTTATAATTGTGGAAGCAATTGGAATATTTTTTATTTTTATAAGTATTTATTATATTAATTTGTATTTTTTTGTTTTGTTAAAGCTATTAAAGTAAGACCTAAAAGTATAAAACATAGATATCCAGTCACTTCATGTGATACTGGCTTTATGGAAATACCTGCTGATAAAATAACAAGTGAATTAAATATAACATATACTTACTCCGTTCAATTTGAGGTAAGAATAAATATTCTTACTTAATTTTTATTTTTATTATTTTAATTAATTAGATTTCAACATCTATTATTCTTCTTCACTTTTTTTTTTTGCCTTTATAACTCCAATAGTTTTCAACGCAATCACCAAATTACTTCACTTATCTCGATCCTGTACTATTTCCTTCCAATTAAATGCTCTAAGGTATTCCAAATCCTTTTCTTCAACATTCATCCATCTCTTTTGTGGACGATCCCATGGCCAGAGGAGTACTAAATATTTATATATTCTGCCAGCAATTCTGGTGGTGGTTCCTTGCTAGCACTTCCACTGTCTCCTTGTCTACTGTTCTGTATACTACTGTAACGTGCCTCGAGTGGTTTGAGGACGCTACGATAATGTTATGATTGAATAGTGCTTCTAAGTGTTTTTAATATAAGTTCAATAATTTAAACTTGAAAGAATAGATTATAATATTTTTATTTTACACTTAGAAAAATCAGCAAAGTATTAACAATGTAAATATGACTGTCGTAAGCGGAGTGTTTGTACTTGATGGCTGGATACGTCTGATGTTGGTGGTGAAACGGAGCCCTTATATACTCTGTTTGATTTTGTTCTCGCCGCCTGGTTGCCCTTGGCCTTCATCGTCAAATTTGGATGATGACGTTGTTCGCTATTTGTAATCCGCACGTGGCTTCTTCTCTGTTGTTATTATTTGGTCATTTCACAATTTGTTCATGGTCAGACATTGATTTAGTGATTATGATCTGCGCGTGGCTCAGCTTTATATTACAATATATGTGTGCAATAGTTATTTATATAATTTAGAAGTATTGTACATTTTATCCTCGTACGACTCGGAAATATGCGTATTATTATTTGTTAGTAATTACATTACAATTATATTACATATAATGGTGCATGTTACACCTCACCGCCGAAGAAAAAAATTTCAGGGTGAAACAATGAAATTTTTAAATTTACCGTATACAAACTTTGAAAATAATTGCTTATTCACTAATATGTTAATACAATATTTGTTGGTTATAAAGAAAAATAATAATAAAATTTGAATAATAAGATATACATTTTTTTTTTTTTTTTTTATTATTATGTATACAATATTATGTTTCTTAAACTAAATCCCACTTCCAAGTATATAATATTATTGTTAAATAAGTGATTGCATTATTATGCATATATATATATTTATATATTTTATTTTATGAATACCCAATTCCTAGTTAGTATTTATGATTCTTTTTATTATTTTTTATTTTTTTTTTTTTTTCTTTCCCTGCTTGAACTATCACTACAATATATGAAAAGTTTTGAAGGTTTTATTTTATTTAATAAGAAATTAAATATACATCTAGTGTATATTACATCAGTTATTGGGTCGTGCGCGTGAGTGATATCATCATGAGTTGTTCTACAGACTATGGAGTGACACTCATGTAAATTTAGAGTTCCTCCCCTTGGTTTAAAAAATTCTCCAATGTTTATTGAAAATATTACTCGATTATCTTTACACATGTCCTTGATTACAAGCTCATATGTATTATCCCATCGCTTTTTTATAGTCGTTATATCTAAAAATTTCTTTATATTTTTTAATTCTAATTTATCTATCATAATTTTATCTGTGCGGTTATTATTATTATTTTCATAATTAATATATTGTGTGTCAAAATCGGTTTCATTATTATATTTTATTTTATTTATGTGTTCGTTATTTATTTCTTTATCGTGTTCGGCTATGTTCATTACGCTAATTATTATGTTTCCATTCTTTACGGAGCTGATAGTTTCTCCACAGTATACGTCCTTTATCAATTCCTGTTTCTCGATTAAAACATTTTTATTTTCCGCGAATTTATTTGCAATTGGTATAGAAATTATTGTTTCTGATCTTGCATTTAATATATAACAATTTTTTATTACTGAATTTGTATTAGGTTGATCGATTATTAATGTGTTATTTGCAATATCTATCACTGCTTTATTATCGCGTAAAAATGAGTGACCTATTATTCCGTGTTTTATTAAAGGTACTTTTGAGTTTACGACATGGAAACTGATTATAAATTCATTATTTTTAATTTCAATTGGTATAGTAACTATTCCTATTGTTCGTATTAATTCGTCGCTTATTCCGCGTATTATAGTTTTCTTTGTTTCGTCTACGATTAAATCTCCTTTCAAATAATTAATTTTTATAATATTAATATCGCTACCTGTGTCTAATAATAATTCTAGTTCTTTAAATTTAGCGGCATTTGATGTGCATTTTATGTGATTATTAATTATTGCTGATTTAATGTGAAAACATCGTCGTATGTTTCCTCCGCGGTTATTTGGTTGACGGTACGAGGTCCGCGCGCCTCGCCCGAACGCCCGTTTCCCGAATTATAATTGTTACGTTCGTTATTTCGTTTTTTAAAACATTCTGACATTTCGTGTCCCGTTTTGTTGCAGTAGCTGCATGTTATATTTCGAGTATTATAATTATTTGTATTGTAATTAGTTGGTGGTCGCGTATAATTATTTGGCTGGTAGTTATTTGGTCGATTAAAATTATTACGATTGTTAGAAGGTGGTCGATTGTTATAGTTATTATAATTATTATCCGGTATTCTTTGATTTGAACGTTGGACTGGTTGCGATCTGCATTGACTAGCAAAGTGTCGTCCATTACATTTATAACATATTATTGGTTTTTTATTAAAATTGTTATTATAATTATTTCTATATCGATTATTTTGTTGGGGTTGAATATTATTACTCCCGTTATTATAATTATAACGATAATTAGTGTTCAATAAGTTTCGCGTTTCTTTTTCGGCGTTAAATTCTAACTCTTCCGTATTAGCTATGTTTTTAGCCTCTTCTAATGTTTTAGGATCCCTTGATTTTACTACAATTTTTATTGGTTTTATTAATCCTTTTATGTATAATCCTAATGTTTGCTCTTTTAATTGAGTTTGAATAATTTTAGCTTCATCTTTAGGTTTATTAAATGTATAAATATTGCATAGTTTATAGTATAGTTGTTCAATTCTCTCTGTGTAAGAGTTAACCGTTTCCCCAAGATTCATTTTTATGGAGTTAATTTGTAATTGCAAAGAAGATGCTGAATATTGTGATTCAAATGCTTCACTTAAATATTTTTTTATGTTTACCCATTTGGTAGTATCTTTATATTTTATTACATCTAAAGCTTTTCCCGATAATTTAGTGGTTATATATCGTATTAAAAGTGGTACATTTTCTCTATCCACTGAATTTACTGCAATATCGCATGCGTTTATAAATTGATAAACGTCTGTTTCCCCCGAACATGTGGGTATTAATTTAAATGCCTCCTCTAAACGTAGAGTGATTTCAGTTGGTGGTTGTGACATTTTAATTTTGGGTTTTGACTCGAAAGTTAACTGTGTGTGTTCAGTATTACTTTTACTTCGAGTATTTATTTGGTAACTGGGGCTGAGAAATTTTAATTCATTTAATTCTTTTTCAATATTTTCAATTCGATTTTCTCTTTTGAGACTAGTTTCTTTTTTATTTTTATCAATAGGGTTCCCTTTTTTCGCTAGAGTAGCTAATTCTAACGGAGACGTACCAGTTTGCCCATCAGTATTCATAAAATATTTTTATTTTTTTTATTTTTTTAAAAATAAATATTTAAATTTTAACACACAATAATATTATATACCCAATTAATATAATATCTAAAATTTATCAACAATAATAATATTCCCCTTATAATTACCTTTATATAATATTCAATAATATGTTTTCGTATAACAATAATAAATCTCAGTATAATTCTCAATATAATAATTCTCAATAATAATTCTCAATATAATAATTCTCAATATAATAATTCTCAATAATAATTCTCAATATAATTCTCAATATAATAATTCTCAATAATAATTCTCAATAATAATTCTCAATATAATAATTTTCAATAATAATTCTCAATATAATTCTCAATATAATAATTCTCAAAAGTCTCTAATAATTTTTTTTCTAACACCCACTTATTTGTTCTTAAAATTAGTCATATTTACGTAGAAATTATGCTTGGTGGTGACATATTTGCTGGTTGCTGGTTTTGATTTCTGGTGTCGTCTTCTTGGAGTTGGAGAAAAAGTGATCAGTTTTCTCTCACAGTGATTCGGTTGAATTGCCTCCTCGAAGTCTGTTCCACAGCGCCAAATTATGGCGTGTCTCTAGTGGTTCGAGGACGCTACGATAATGTTATGATTGAATAGTGCTTCTAAGTGTTTTTAATATAAGTTCAATAATTTAAACTTGAAAGAATAGATTATAATATTTTTATTTTACACTTAGAAAAATCAGCAAAGTATTAACAATGTAAATATGACTGTCGTAAGCGGAGTGTTTGTACTTGATGGCTGGATACGTCTGATGTTGGTGGTGAAACGGAGCCCTTATATACTCTGTTTGATTTTGTTCTCGCCGCCTGGTTGCCCTTGGCCTTCATCGTCAAATTTGGATGATGACGTTGTTCGCTATTTGTAATCCGCACGTGGCTTCTTCTCTGTTGTTATTATTTGGTCATTTCACAATTTGTTCATGGTCAGACATTGATTTAGTGATTATGATCTGCGCGTGGCTCAGCTTTATATTACAATATATGTGTGCAATAGTTATTTATATAATTTAGAAGTATTGTACATTTTATCCTCGTACGACTCGGAAATATGCGTATTATTATTTGTTAGTAATTACATTACAATTATATTACATATAATGGTGCATGTTACACTACTATCGCGCTTAGTTTCATTCTTCTGTTGGTTTTATACAGTATTTCCCACCTTTTCCTACTTAAAAATATATTTTTATTGATTATTGTGTAATTATGTGTAATATTTATAATATTTAATCATTAATTAATATTTCAGATGAATAATACTGTTAAATGGTCATCACGTTGGGACTACATTTTGGACTCCGTTCCACCTACTTATATACAATGGTTTAGCATATTAAATTCATTAATGATTGTTATTATCTTAACTGGAATGGTAGCAATGATAATATTGCGTACATTACATAAAGATATAGCAAGATATAATCAGGTAGTTATCATTTACACTCTTGTGTTGCTTAGCATTACATTAATGTCTGTTAATTAAAAGACAGTGACTTATAAAATATTAATAGTTCTATGTAAGATAATAATAAACTGAAAAAAAAATGTACATCATCTGATATATTATCTTAAATTGTAAATATTATTAGATTGACGCTGGAGATGACATTAAAGAAGAATTTGGTTGGAAACTAGTCCATGGGGATGTATTCAGGCCTCCAAGAAGAGGAATGTTACTCTCAGTTTTTGTTGGTTCTGGAGTACAAGTGTTGTGTATGACTGTTGTAACATTAGGTAACTAATTACATTCTTCTTATATTTTAGTATTATCTATAATTATATGGTTTTATATTTCAGCATTTGCTTGTTTGGGTTTTCTATCCCCAGCTAATAGAGGTTCTCTTATGACTTGCTCTTTAATATTATATGTGTGCTTTGGAACACCTGCTGGATATGTATCATCAAGAATTTACAAAAGTTTTGGTGGTGAGAAATGGAAAACTAATATAATATTGACCTCCATGTTTTGTCCTGGGTGAGACTAAAATAATAAAATATTTTTTTAATATAATTTATATTCATTTACAATTTTTGTTTTGTTTTTTTTCTGTATTACTTTTGTTTTAAACATTACAGCAATTTTCTGAATTTATTATTGTATTATTTCAGAGTTGTATTTTGTTTGTTCTTCATAATGAATTTAGTACTTTGGGTTAAAGAGAGCTCAGCAGCTATTCCATTTTCGACACTACTTGCTCTATTATTGTTATGGTTTTGTGTATCTGTTCCACTTACATTTGTTGGTGCATTATTTGGTTTTCGTAAACGAGTGAGTATATAATAAACATTTTTATTTATTTATTTATTTTATTTATAAATTTATCGTTTTATAATTTTAGCCAATTGAACATCCTGTGAGAACAAATCAAATACCACGTCAAATTCCAGAACAAACTATTTATACACAACCCTTCCCAGGAATTATAATGGGTGGAGTTTTTCCTTTTGTCTGCATATTTATTCAACTTTATTTTATTCTGAATTCATTATGGTATATTGATTTATAATATAATTAATTATTTTTTAGTTTTTGAATTTAAGAAACAAAATAATGATATTTATAATTTAAGCTATATAAAAATTAATTAATTACCTTTTTATAGGTCCAATCAAATGTATTATATGTTTGGATTTTTGTTCCTTGTATTTATTATACTCATTATAACATGTTCAGAGATGACTGTTCTTTTGTGCTATTTTCACTTATGTGCTGAAGTAAGGTTTATAATAATATGTATTATAAGCTTTTATAATATATTTATTATTTTTTATAGGATTACCATTGGTGGTGGAGGAGTTTTTTGACCAGTGCGTTTACATCATTTTATTTATTTTTGTATTGTATACACTATTTCAAGACGAGGCTTAATATTGAAGATGTTGCTTCGACTTTTCTGTATTTTGGATACACATTAATTATGGTGTTCCTATTCTTTTTACTTACTGGTTAGTTAAATATTATTAATGTTTTTATTATTTTTTTATAATTGAAATATGCAAGTACTTCTCGAATACTTTATTTTAATTAATCAGCATAATCTAAGATTATTATTTTTTTTAATAAAACTCAATTAAAACTTAAATCATAAAAAAAAAAAAAAAATTAATAAAATAAAATACTTAATTTAATTTATATAACAAACTTTGCTATTTGGAGTAAAAATTTCTGATAAAGGGTATACAATTATAAAATTAGGGTATTTTCTTATTAATAATATTGATGATAGAATTTAATAAAGATCTACTTTATTATCAATGATGATAAGTTACTGATATCATCTTAATCTAATCACAAGAGGTTGATTTAAGAGGATTATATTAAATAGCTTTTAGTATTTTAAAAAGATGTACTTAAAATATTTATTTTGAATCATTATAATTATTTTTTGTGATTTCATACATTATATAACCTATGGAATTATGTCATGTGCATATATTGATTATTAAATATTTTCAGGCACAATTGGATTTTTCGCAACATTTTGGTTTGTTCGAAAGATATACAGTGTAGTCAAAGTGGATTAATATTGATTTTTTCTTTTTTTTTTTTATTAATGTCAGTAACTTGATTACTTTTATATTATATAATTTAATTTTTTTTTTTTTTTTGTACTATATTGTATTTGAATTATCAAAAATGCCTTATGTGTATATAATAAATATATTGATTCCTTATTTAATCATCATTCATAATTTAAAATATGTATCAAATACCTATATAGTAGAAATGTACTATAATTATTGTTTGGGTTAATCCCAAATTTAAATCATAAGGTTTTAAAATTACTTACAACTTTCTTGGAAAACTAATTTTAATATTTGATTTTTATTTCCTATACAATTTAAATTTATGCACGACTTAATTTTAGTATTAATACATAATATTGTGTATGTAAACAGTAAAATAAACATGACTGTTGTCATTGATTATTTTGCATTATTAAACATAAGCTGTTAGTTATATTGTGATTATATTATCATTAAATTAGTATTTATAATGATTGAACATTATTGTTGTTGGACTAATAAATGTTCATTTTAAATGAAATGAACATTTATTTTTCAGTTATTTAATATAGTTAATTCATATACTTTTAATGGGACTTAAAATTTTAATATTAAATACTAGCGAATAAAAAATAAAATTTAATAATATATGAAAAATATTGTAATAAATATATAAGATTGTAAAATAAAAATAAGTTTTGTTAATATATCAGTGAAAAATTATATTTTCTTGATGTGTATGTTATATTAATATTTAAATAAAAGTGAAACTTCTATTTACAGAAAATAGCTAGAAAATATAAAATTATTTTTAGCTGTAGGGTTTCTTTAACCATGACATGTAAATAGAAATTTCACTGGGATTCATACACACCAAAAATAGTGCCAAAGTAATAAGGAATTGCTTAACACTATATTTAATTCATAATATGAATAGTCATTAGTCTACAAACACATACATTATAGTTTACTTATGAGATAACAGTATTGAATTGTACAATAGTTTATTATTATTATTATTATTATTAATATTATCTGATATTTATTTATTCATAACTTAGTCAACTATTTTGTTTCAAATAACAATTAATAGGGTAATTTAAACTTATTTCTAAAAAAAAAAAAATTACAATAATTTAATGTTGACTTTGTTTAAACCTTTAAATACAAGTAATTGTTAAATAAACAACTTATTTGCGTTTTGCTATTTATTTTAATGTATTTTTATATAATGATTATTTAATAATTTACTTTTCTATAAAGTAATAGTGTAAAAAGTAAAAAAAAACAGAGAGTACATGTATTATATGCATGAGATACCTTAATACAATTTGTTAATAACCTCAAATTTTGACTGGAGAATTTCCTCTAAAGTGCATTCAGAATGAACCATAGACCACTAGCTGTGAAGGTCCTTAAAATAGAAGAGAACTTAAAATACAAGTATCAACTTTGAAATTTACTACAAAGTATTGTTAATGGACCAATTAGTTTGATCATTGATTGTAGAATATATTATGTCTATTGTGTAATTTCAATGGTTCTATAGTTATAGATACTGTGTAAACAAGATCAACATTTATAAATGGATTTTTTGATCGACCTATGTAATGCCAGATTAAAGGAGGGGGCAGGTCCCTGGGGTTCATATATGTGAAGAGTATACGGTCTTCTCGATTTTAATTACATAATAATGATAATTTGTACGTTTTATAATACCTACAAGAATATTTTTTTCTTGTTTGAATTAACACCCATGACTCGTACATCATGTTTCTACTATGGACATGGTAATTGGAGGGGGGGCATGCCAAAGTTTGTATAATTTGTTTACATTCGTTTTATTATAAATTTTTATAACTTTAAAGAATTATTTTCATTGTTGGGAGCCTTAAACCATGTATTTACCTCTGGGCCCTTGAAGATTTTAATAGGTACTGGCTTGGACCTATGTAATGTCATTACATAATTATGTACATAACAAACTAATGAGATTTTTTAGATAATAATACGCTTACCGTTGCAACATGCAATTTGAAGACATTTGACAAATTATTTTTTTAAATAATACCCGAATTGTGTTTAATTATAATATAAATTGTTGTCATATATAATTAATTAACTCATAAAAAATATGCCTTTATCACCTAGGTTTGAGTCAAATTTATATAGATATCTTTGCATTTGCTATGATTATTAGTTAGCAGTATGCTGAATATTAAAGAAAAGTTCTAAGTCTAAACAGTGCATTACATGGAAAATTACATAGATAAGTAGTATTTAGACTCGATATCAATGAACAAGAAAAAGTAGGTAAAATTAAATAAGTAAGAAAATATTTGTTCTTCTTTAAGACTGTCCGTCTAATATACGGTCAAGGGTTATTCCTATTTTGTACAACACAATGAATACCTAGGCAAAATATCTTATTAGGTATATCTTTGATATATACGATCAATATATATCATTACATTACTACAAAATTACAATATAATACTTTATACTATAAATAGATACTGCTAATTGAACAATAAAAAGCCTGCCAAAATACCAATAGAAAAATATCTATACACGGCTATGTTCGTGTTGTAGTTAAGTTCACTAATTTAACAACTTTGTTCTATTGCGGAAATGGCGGTATCGATGGATGAAAAAAAGGGCCATGCCTTTATATGCCTCCCTCTAAACCTGAAGTTTTCTAGAAAAACGTTATATTAAATAACCTAATATATTTATAATTTTAATAGTGACATAATAACTTAATAATCAGAGGATGTAATACTATGAAGTAAATGTTTAACTATGTCTTATAGACTATATTAAATACAAATGTTTAATACAAACATGAAAAGTTAAATGTGTATATTGTTCCTGAAAATATAAAAAGCTGTACAATATTTAATTTAATTATACTAAATAACAATTAAACTTTTTGATTTTCAAATTTAAATTAATATTTATATTTTTTGTTGGTTAATGCATTCAAAACTAATTTAATACGTATCTTAAATAACTACTTATATGATAAAATATTTAGTTTTAACGAAATGAATTCGTCTATATAATAATTTTTTCAAGTATGATCATTTTTTTGATATCTTAAAATTTAATTATATGATTTTTTATTTTATTTACTTTTTATGACTCATTATGTAAGTATCTTTCTTTAGTCTTGGTAAAATTTTTTGGTTTACACTTAATATGAAAAGCTACGAGGTATATGACACCCTCATTCTACAGTTAAAACACCTCTAGCAATTTATGTATAAACTAATAATTATATTAAGCCACATAAAGGTATATTATTAATAATTTAACATACAAATCCTCCAAAAAAATATTTTTATGTAACACATCTGTATGTTTAATAAAATAATAAATTTTAAAATATTTGTTTTTGACTGACAACTTATCGAAGTATATTGAAATAAAGCCAAATTCATATAACTATATAGCTATGTGTTTATGTTGGCCAAATGTGAACTGCGTTACTATTACTACTAAAATTATTAAATATAAAATAAGCGCACGAGTACCTCAAAGTCTTTGGGATCAAAATAAACATTTTGAATTAAAAATAAACAATATTTTATAGTTATAGGAAAAAATAATTAACGCAACTGGAACATTATATTATATTACCTATTTATTTTAAGACGATCATCCATCGTTTAGTTTAAGACCTAAATAATTGTTGTGGCTTTTTATCGGAAAAAGTGTGTATAAAGTACACACAAATATCTTGTAATAGAGAAAACACTATGTTAAATGTTATGTCTAGTGCATAAATCTTTTACATAAAATATTCGTAACAGCGTTAAATGTTGAGTAAATTCAACTATATTAAAACAACACGATATAGTAGAATCCTGGCTTAAGTCCCAAGATTACGTATTGTTACATAAAATTAAATTTACTATAATTTTAAAAACAATTAATTACAATTTTTAATTTTCATTAAGAATTAATTATAGTTAGGGTTTTGTTAAATTATAGAGCTTTAAAATTAAAGCATTACAAAAAATGTAAACACTATTATAATACACGTAAATAAGTTTTTATAATTAGAACAAAAATGAAAAAAATTCGCTTTTATAATGTGTTATATTATTAACAATAATGATATTAATAACCATAAACATCAAAAATTTAATGAGTTAAAAAATTACTAAAATTAATCTAATCAATCAAAAATGTTGAATTTTCGTTTCGATTAGAGTCCAATCTAATACTTCAATATTTCTTAAAATTGAAAGAACAACAAATTTTCATATAGAAAGAATGTTAAAAACTTAATAGAATCATACTGCCAAATTTCTTCTTAATATTTATTTATCTTTTCGCATATTTGTTTATGCATACTTTATGCACTCGGTTGGCAAAATATAATAGGTAGTTATAAATTTTCTGCAGAATTATGTTATCGCAACATATTTTCAATCGGATTTTAAAGCATATATATTAGCAATAGTGTTATGATTTATGATAATATAATGATATGGTAAACGGGTCACAGTACTGCAACGCAATATTTCTCATTCAAAATGTTTGTTAATGATGTGTTTCGTATAATGCAGTTGTTTGGGATTCATCTGGTAATGTACCTACCTAAATACTATTAAAGGACCAAGCGTTACCGCCACTAGTCAACAGTAATAATAATAATAATAATAATATTGATAGTTAAATTGAAAGTAGTAAGTTTATAACAGTATTAATAACTGTTATAACTATTATAACTAAAACGATATTACAACGCGGATTTCGGTCTCTCTTTTGTTTCACGAAGAAGCACCCCCGCTTTGGGCCAGCTCGCGATCCAAACCATTTGCCGTCACCATTGACGTAATCGCGCTGTGCATTCGGGAAGTATCCGGTTACCCTTTGAACGTTGTCCAAAGGAAGTGGACGTGTACCTTGATACAAATGCCACAATAAAATTTTATAATTCTTATGGTGATCATTTGTGACCACCGTACTCTAGAACGCGGCAAAATGGTGATAAAGATCCCGAGTAAAATAGCGACCGTTCAGACATTCGTTGACATCGAGCCACTATGAAGTCGTGGCTAAGTGAAAGAAGTGTACCGTGTTTAGCACAGCGTCACGAATCAACTCTTGAACAGAAAACTATTAAAAAATGTATTTTATACGGTTGAAAATCTGATTTTATCAAGTCGAATGCAAAATCTGGTTGCGTCCACATTGGCGCTGCCATTTTAACAATATATCGGTGTATCCTGTATATTTTAAAATCAGTAGTACCGCAAAATCTTTCGTAGACAATTTTTTTTATTTAATTTGCTTTTGTTTACACATTACAGCAAAACGATTACATATTTGTAGAACATTAGGTTTTATTTTTGATAATTATCATGGTCTCGACGATAATTGTGTAGAGCCATTGAGGCAACAGTGATTGTTTTATAATAATATTTTTATTTTGTTTTTGACATTCTAAATTCACGAAAAATATATGAACACTGTATCGTTGTACAACCTCAATAATTTCGCCGCTCTCAAAACCTGTATTGGTATTACCCAATAGGGTACATCGGTACTTCAGTTGAAGATTATTGGATCGGGTGGTAGATGTTGAAAATGAAAAAACTCTCTGTACATATTATGTATATATTGTATACACAGTGGTATGTACGATGAAAACACCGAACAACCAGCTTTCCGTGTACAACGCACGATGCGGCTTGGACGGTATATGTACGTGCATCCGTTGCTGGTCATCGTATATAGTCGATCTGGTGCTGTAAGACACACACACACACACACACACACACACATACACACATACATACACACACACACACACACACACACATACACACATACATACACACACACACACACACATATCTTGCTTGCCCCCACCCACCCACGAAAGCTTTGGTTTATAAATAGAACGAGAGTCTCATCCGACGGCGGTAGTGGGAGCTTCCGCGCATAGCCTGTTGTCGCCGGAAGACTGGGTCCGGCATTATTAATAAATATATATAATATATGTGTGCTGTGTGTACCGTACAACTCTGTGCCGCGTACGGCAACAATTTCCATACCTTTTTTTTTTTCCTACTCGTTTTCTTCATATTTTTTTTCCACTCAGTTCATTTCGTTTCCGACGATCTTCAAGCGTCACGTAATCGTGCGTTCGTCGTCCGCAAGTACACCGTGAGTACTGCAGTCGTCGAACGTGTTCATACCGGTGTACCGAACGTCTAAGGGTACGTACACAAAACAGCCGTCCCACCTGGCTTTCGTACACGTAAAACCGTGCTCGTATTCGAGGTATTTATGAAATAACAATAATAATAATAATAATGATGATCTAAGTAATATTTTGCAAAACGTGTTACGGCCCGCGAAACTCGAGAGCAATAATAGCCGTAACGGTTCGTCCGAATCGATAGGATGTGAAGATTTTGCAACTTGTAGTACACACGAGAAAGTCGATGTGATCAGTGTTGTCTCGGTGCAGGAGTAAAATGTAATTGTTTAATTCGAAAAAAACTAAATTATAATATCGTATTACAAGAACGAGTTGCAAAATTTTTCGACTAGATCATGTTCTATCCATAAACGGAGATTTGATTGAATTTTAGGGGGGGGCTTAAATGTCAATTGTTGCAAAATAAGTACCTATTTCAATATTTTATACTACGAAATTTAATAATTTCGGGGGGCTAAGCCCCCCCAAGCCCCCCCAATTTCCGCCTATGGTTCTATCCCAAACGTAATACCTACAATATTATTTCAAATGTATTGAATATAATACGAACTAAAGGACATTTTTTTTTTATCCATATTTTCAATACCTATGTATTTTTAATAAATTTCAAACATTTTAAACATACTGTACATATGCGTATTCTTTCTCTCTCTCTCTCTCACACACACACATACACACACACACACACATTCATACGTACATACGCACGCACAAACGCTGCAGCGCGCACGCATATATATATACAATAATAATAGGGGAAAAAAAAAATAAAAAAATAAACCGTCTGCGGCCGACGTATATGATGTATTTTAAAAATAATTATAACCATATACCTAAGCTCCGCGTGCGATATACTTCCCGCGGCCGGTTGCCGGCGATCAAATATACAGCAAAACGCCGCAGCAGTACTTAGTATAATAATAGAAATTCATTTCAATACGCGACATGTTGTTCAATGTTGCTGGTCTTGTGTTTCTGTTCGTGTAGGTCCGATAAGATTTGAACGTCTACCTTTGAATAAAAGTGAAAAAAAAAATCGAACGAATGAAAAAGAAATGCTTCGAAATGTACCTTAGTCAAGTCGAGAGCTGCAGTGTTCGTTTGAAGTATCGTTGAAAAATATAAATTAAAAACAACGAGCGAATATATTTGTCGGTAGACGTACTCAAACACCGCAATGGCCGACAGCGAAGGAAGTTCAGAGCAAGATGACGTATCGTTTCTTCGTACCGTAAGTTTTGATATACATACATATATACACATAATATGCCTGATTCAGTTAGAACGGAACATGTTATGTTCCCATCAATTGCATTTTTATCAAATTTGTTTTTGAATGTTTTACATATTTACCCTTAGTATAATAAAATAAGTGTTTGTTTTTGTTTTATTATTTAATATTTGTTTTAATACGTGAACACCTTAGGGATTGTAGAATTTTTTTTTCCCTGGATAAAATTGAATATCTTAATTAACATTTTTCATAGTTTATATTTATTTTAAAATTGAAAAAAATATTAAATATTTTTTAGTAACTGTAACTGCGACTTATTCCAATATATTGGTACACTTATGGAAATCTGGCTTTTTTTAATATTACACTACTGCAGTAAAATATATATTTTATATTAGTTTCCCCTAGTTAATTATTTTAAAACCATTATCATTTATAAATTAAGCAGATGTATTTTAAGAGATTATTGGTGTCCTTAGATGGTATATTTATCATGTTAAATGTTAGAAATAATTATAACTTTTAGATTCTCTGCTATATTAAGATATTTGAAACTTATTGAAATTATTCTGAACTATAAAAGTTTAATATGTATAATTATGCCAACAATAATTTAATTATTTAATGGTGTGTATACATTTAATTGAATATACAAAAATAATTATTTTTAATTAATTAAATTGTCAACTAAATTGAATGTTCAGTTATTGAATGATCATGTTAAGCATTAATAATTATATTAAATCGTAAAATCTTAAAATCTTAATAACACAAAAAGTCTGATTCACTTTTTAATAAGTTTAATCATCTATATCATAATATAATTAGGTTAAAAAAGTTCTCATAATTATATTTTCTTATGTTGATTAGAACTGGAGATATTAACTATATCATCAGCGGTTTATTAAATTATTAAATTCAGAGTTAATCAAAATAATACAATGAATCTACTGTAGATTTTTCTGGCCTAGAAAATGAGTTAAAACCGTAATGGGGATGATGATAATTTATCCAAAAATAAGTGATTAAATAGTCATACCTATAATAAATAATATGAGTTTTATTTATTAAATTATTTGCATGCTATATTTAATTTTAAATATTCAATATATCTAATATTGTTTGCATTTGAACTTAAAAAGTAAAGAGAATTTCGGTTTGATCTAAACCATTGAATGACATTTTTGAAAAATGTAGTACAAATTAAGAAATACTAATTTTTTTGTCAGTTATATAATTTTGCTCACTTCAGCTGAATTTTGAAGTATGATATGTTTTAATTTATAATTAATATAAAAACAAAATTATAATTATATAAATAATAATATATCCACTCTGTCTAATCTGTCATTTTATTTTTATTATTATTTATACTTATCTATATATTTTCATAAATTATTTTTATTGTTCAATACTATAACAGACTGAATAAAAAAAAAATGAAAATATTATGAACAAATAAAAAATTATACATCATGCTCAATTTAAAATGTATTATTACCTCCCTAAAATAATAATTTAATTGTAAAAGTTGGATAAAATAAAACAGTTATTGAGATACTCAATGTAAAATACTTGTCTCAATATCCAAAAAAAACATTTATTATAGTATTGAATAATTATATTATTAATTGAAAGCATCATAAAATATAAAATAATGAAATATTATTTTTAGGTTTATGTAATTATTTTTTAATGAGGTCGTTAAAAATATCATTTTTACTTAATAATAAATTTTTATTATTTTAACTATTTTTGAATTATAGTAGGTATCCATATTTTCAAGTTCACATTCAGTAATAAAATATTTTCCTGTACAATATTTAATTTTAAAAAAAGTTAAACTTTATAAATAGGTAATGTAAAGAATAGAATTTGTTGAGACAATATCAAAATATTTAATTATATCTATTAATATTCAATTAATTCTATACTATAAACTTAAAATTATGTTCTAACAAGAAAAATAAATTAAAAAGTCATATATAGTTAAATGTGATCAAATTTTATTACATTATTATGAGCCTATTACATTTTTATATTTTTTAGAATTGCATAATAATGTAAAATAAATAATTTCATACAAAACTAAATTTTTAAAAAAATAAAAAAAATTAATATGTTTAAAATGGAATTTTAAGATGTATTATATAGTTATGATTAGGGCCCGGATTTAAATGCATTTAAAACTATACAAATATGCTCTAAAAAATAGCCAAAAATGCTCTTAAAAAATGCATTTTACCACAAAAATGAACTTAAAAATGCCATATATATTTTTTTTTTACACGATTTGTAAATTTTAATAAGATGTAATTTTTATTTATTATTTTATTAAAAAAAAATGAAAATTTGAAAAATTGACTTGATACTGTCAAGCAAATTTTATGACCGCGATGTAATACGAACAGACTTATTTGAACGTGATTTTTGACCGAATACGGGTGACACTTCACAGTCAATAATAAATTAATCAATATTAATTTTAATAATAAAACTGAATCGAAAAATAAAGATTGACAATTAATATGGAAAACCCGTTAAAGCTACTTAAATATCAAGAAAATAATTTATCTTTAGACAATATTTTTGAATAGGCTAAATTTGTATAGTTTATTAAACAAATATGCATTAAAAACGAAAAAATGACCGATAAATGCTAAAATATGTTCTAAAAATGAAAAAATATTGAAATATGCAAAAAAAAAGCAAAAAATGCAAAATAAAAATGTCACCTTTGAAGTCTCTGTTATATGAATCAAATTATAAACTTGGAAAGCATTATCTAAGATTAACCAAAAAAAGATGCATTTTGCATTGAAATCCGGGCCCTAGTTATGATTAATCTTGCAGTAAAATGTCATGTCTCAGCATAAAAAAATAAATATATTTTATCAAAATAAATATAAAATAATATTATAGTAAAAGCAATACATTACATTTTACAATGGGATGAAATTAAGGTTAGTTTACGAATAATTTATTCATTTAGATAGTAATAAAATTAGATTATTCTTTATTAAGATTTACCATTGTTTAGTGCAATTAAATAAATTATTTGTTGGATATTTCGTATCGTTAGATTTTTATGTATTATGTATATCATACAAGTTACTAGGTAAAATATAATTTTAATACATTTAAAGACTTTTAATAACCTATGATAAACTAATGCATTAAAATTATTTTAATACATTTAAAATAATAAAAATAATAATAATAATTTGTATATTTAAAATTCATTAATCTTCTTTTGAAATTGAGATATAGAAAAAACTCAATGATACGCTATAGTTAATGTTTTTATATAGGTACAAATTATATATGATGTTAATGAATTATTTTATTGACCAAGAGTCTTTGGGTGTTTTTTATTCTTCTATCATTATAACAGATAAATATAACCAATTTATGCATGCTGTTATACTTCTAAGAAATAAAATGAATTATAAAATATATAACAGTTTTAAAATAATAAATATTTTATACATATAAATAATAGTAAATAAAATAAATTGTTATAACATAATATTATATATGAAAAAAGTAATTTTCAAATCTTAAAGGGTCTTTGTGTTATTTTTTTAGTACTATTTTTAACACATTAAATAAGTGAGTGAGCTTTACTTATTTATTATGACAAAAATTATTTTTCAAGGTTTTTAAATACAAATCAGATAAATTTTTTTTTGTTACTTTTTAAACAGTCTTTAAAATTGTATTGATTTATTTAGAAGGTTTTTATTAAAGTTTTTTAAAACTTTTTTTAATAAGTAAAATAACATTACATTGTCGATTTTAATTATTTAAAAAATATGTTAATGAAAATTGATCAACTTATACACAGACATAGCCCAAATGCATCCCAGTTCATATAGAGTTACCCAGGGTAAACCACAAGTAGGTTTACACACAAAAAATGTTTTTTTGATTTATTCTTTATTTTTAATAAAATTATACTATCTCGTTTATTTAATTTACACTAAATAATTGTAGATGAGGTCTTAATATTTTTTTATGCTTATATAAATTACATTGTTACTTTTTATTTTGTGGTTGATGTTTAAAAGGTATAATTTTTATAAAATCAATCCTTGAAATTTGATTTTTAAAAATCCCTATACAACGAACTATTTTTACAGGTTAAAATATATTTATTAGTTTGGAAGTAATACGAACACTCACCATTTACAAAATTATGTTATAAATAATAATGTTTTTAAATTTTTTTTTTTCAAATTTTCAAAATTTCTTAATAACGAAATTCTCGTTATAAATTCCCGTCGGTCCTTTGGAGTTCGTTGTAACGGAAACTTACTGTATATTGCGCGGACGCAATCGGACTCTTCAATTAAAGTGATTGATAAAACCTCGGACGCACTCGGGCTATACGATAAAAATTTGCATATAAGATCGTGGACGCACTCGGGAAACCCCCCAAATTTCTACGAAATAAATGTACAGTTTTAAAAACTGAATAAAATTTGTCTTATAGGAAGACATGGTATGCTTATCATGTACGGCAACTGGAGAAAGAGTTTGTCTTGCAGCAGAAGGATTTGGAAATCGGCATTGTTACTTGGAAAATATTGCTGATAAAGTAATAAAAAAAATTAAAAAAATGTTTATCATCTAATTTAACTAATTATTAAACGATTAAACTATTGCAGAATATTCCACCAGATTTATCGCAATGTGTTTTTGTTATTGAACAAGCATTGTCCGTAAGGGCATTACAAGAATTAGTAACAGCTGCAAGTTCTCAAGAAGTAATTATTATTATTATAAATTACAGAAAACATTTTTTATGTCATCTATACAATCTTTCAGGGTAAAGGTGGAACTGGATCCGGTCACCGAACATTGCTTTATGGAAATGCAATATTATTGCGTCACCAAAATAGTGATATGGTTTGATTATTAATAAATAAATATAAATTACATCATGTACACCATTCATAAATTGTATTCGTTAATTTTTTTTTAATAGTATTTAGCTTGTTTATCGACAAGTTCATCAAATGATAAATTATCCTTTGACGTGGGTCTGCAAGAGCATTCACAAGGTGAAGCTTGTTGGTGGACTGTACATCCGGCTTCAAAACAACGGTCAGAAGGTGAAAAGGTTCGAGTTGGAGACGATTTAATTCTAGTGTCTGTGGCAACTGAACGGTACTTGGTATGTTTAAATATAGTTGACATTACAATTAATAATAAAATAACTCCGTAGAATTTATATCCGTCGACGTGTGAAATTAAATAAATAATATAATAATTACATAGTAATACAATTATTTATACGTAATGATATAATTTTGTTTTTTAGCACACCGCTAAAGAAAATGAATTATCTGTAGTGAATGCTTCTTTTCACGTAACTCATTGGTCAGTTCAACCATATGGTACCGGTATCAGCAGAATGAAATATGTTGGTTATGTTTTTGGCGGGGATGTGCTAAGGTTTTTTCACGGTGGAGATGAATGTTTGACAATACCATCATCGTGGAGCGATGTTTCTGGACAAAAGTACGTACTCAAAGTTCAATAAGTTCTAGAATTGTAATATACAATATATAATGTATTTTTATAAATTAAAGCTATAGTTTATTATATAGAAAACTTATATTTTATGTTTATTTAATATCAAATAAAATACCAACCATGTTGTCGAATAAAACTCATGTAAACTTAATAATACGAGTAATTATTATCGTTTATGTATAAATTATTTTATGAAAGCAAGCTTAGGTTTAGCTAAATATACATCACTTAATCATAATATATACCTATATACAGAGGCGGATCTAGGATTTTTTTATAGTGGGTGCTTTATCACATAATATCATGTCCAAAAATTTGTCACTCGGGGAATTAATAATAATTTCTAATAAAAATACGCTAAACGGTGGGTGCTTCAGCTCCCAAGCACCCCACCCCCCCCTAAATCCGCCACTGCATATATATATATATATATATATATATTATGTCAATAAAACGAAAGCAACCCATACAAATTTAAAATGTTGAAAAATATTAAGCCATCATGTTTATATGTCGACAAAATCTCAAACATAATAATTGATATTATTAACTTATGTCAGCAAGCCATTTGTAAATTTTATTCCAATTATTTTTTTTAAATTTAGTAAATAGTTTTACTTTTTTGTCTCCAAATTATATTTACAATTATTTTGAGTTAATTTATGTTCATTGAATATAGTAGCACTAGATTTTGTCGACACTTAGTTAGTTAGTTTTGTTATGAATACAATAACTGACTTTGACAATACAAGATACAGTAATATTTAGACAAACATATTTTTTGATAATGACACATATATTTTAAGATGCATATTTATAGATTAATACTTTGTTTTCCGTTGTTATAATACTTTATTGATTTATTGTCATACAGCATAGTTATTTACGAAGGCGGTAGCGTTATGAGTCAAGCAAGGTCGTTATGGCGTTTAGAATTAGCTAGAACTAAATGGGCAGGTGGATTCATCAATTGGTATCATCCTATGAGAATTAGACATCTTACAACTGGGAGGTATTTAGGAGTTAACGAAAACAACGAATTGCATTTAGTTTGCAGGTGAACATATTTGTTTAAATTATTACTTTTTCATTATTATAATACATGTAATGTTCCTTATAATCTATCGATATTTAATTATAGAGAAGAGGCCACAACTGCTTCCTCTACATTCTTTCTACGTCAAGAAAAGGATGACCAAAAAATAATTTTAGAAGACAAAGATTTAGAAGTAATAGGAGCACCTATTATTAAGTATGGTGACAGTACGGTATTGGTACAACATTCTGATACTGGCTTATGGCTAACATATAAGGTACGTTATTAATCTACTACTCTAGATATGCTTTAAATTATATTTTATATATTCTTACTAACTTATACAGTTTCATTTTTAAACGTACAATTAGTGGAATCTTTCAATTATTAAATATTTACCAATAGGTATATATAATATATTCTACTAAATATAAATTTAACATCTTGTACATAAATATTTCCTAAGTATGTAACGCTTATCTATTTAAGTTTTAGTGTTAAATTTAAATTTACAATATAATGCTAAACTCATATTAATAAAAAAGACAAACAATTTTAACTAATAAAATTATTTATTATTTTTAATCTCAATATACATCTTTTCTTGTACTAATTATTAATCTTTGTATTTATTATTTTATAAATATATAATATTGAACCAATAAATTTAATATTTTTTGTATCAAATGATAATATTTTAAACTAAAAATATATATTTTTATTTAGTCTTATGAGACAAAAAAGAAAGGTCTTGGTAAAGTAGAAGAAAAACAAGCAGTATTGCACGAAGAAGGAAAAATGGACGATGGATTAGATTTCAGTAGAAGTCAAGAAGAAGAATCTAGAACTGCTAGAGTGATACGAAAATGCTCATCACTATTTACACAGTTCATTTCGTTAGTATAAATAAAAATTTTTCTATGTGTTTTATATCTCCTGTAGTGTAAAGTTATTTTTGTTATTATCATTAATCAACAATTGTGCACTTGTAGAGGCCTAGAGAATTTACAAAATAATCGGCGTTCATCATTATTTTGTTCATTTGTGAATTTAAATGAAATGGTCATGTGCCTTGAAGATTTAATCAATTATTTTGCTCAACCAGAAGATGACATGGGTAAAAACAATAACTTATTGATTTTATATTTTATTTTAACAATGAAATGAGTGTGAAATCATATAATTTGTTAACAATTGTTTTGTATATTGAAGAACACGAAGAAAAACAAAACCGATTTAGAGCATTGAGAAATCGTCAAGACTTATTTCAAGAAGAAGGAATACTAAATTTGATTCTAGAGGCCATTGATAAAGTTAATATTATCACCTCACAAGGATTCATGGTTAGTTTAGCAGGCGATGAATCTGGGCAAAGCTGGGATGTGATTTCTGGTTATTTGTATCAATTATTAGGTTAGTAATAAAATGGTAAAAGTAATTACTATAGTTTAAATTCAATTAAGTGATATATATTTTATGACTAATCAGTAAAATTATTTAATAAATGTCATATAATAATAAAATATTTATAGCTGCAATCATTAAGGGAAATCACACTAATTGCGCTCAATTCGCTAACACAAATCGTTTAAATTGGCTATTCAGTCGATTAGGATCTCAAGCATCTAGCGAGGGAACTGGTATGTTAGATGTACTTCATTGCGTGCTTATTGATTCTCCAGAAGCTTTAAACATGATGAAAGTAAGCATACACACCTACTGTAAAATCCATAATATGTGATACGATTACATTGAATCTACAAAAAAATGTATTGAATTATAATATATTTTAGGACGAACACATTAAAGTTATCATATCACTTTTGGAAAAACACGGTCGTGATCCTAAAGTTCTAGATGTCTTATGTTCTCTGTGTGTTGGTAACGGTGTTGCCGTGAGAAGTTCGCAAAACAATATATGTGACTTTTTATTACCAGGAAAGAATTTACTTCTTCAGACTCAACTTGTTGACCACGTAGCAAGGTACAGTAATTTCCAAAATAAAATTTGGTGTATGTGAATGTGTAAAATCGATTATAGAGATTCTTAAACTGTTCCATTTAGTGTACGTCCCAATATTTTTGTCGGTCACGTAAACGGATCTGCTGTTTATCGAAAATGGTACTACGAGGTGGCTATAGATCACATAGAACAAACCACTCATTTGACTCCTCATCTTCGCATTGGATGGGCGAACACTGAAGGGTAATTAAAATAATTATACTATTGTATCACTAAACTTTTTTAAAACAACTTCATTGAACCTAAATATTCACCAGTATAAGTATTACTAAATAATACAAATCGTGTGTTATAATTTTCAGTTATGTTCCATATCCGGGCGGAGGAGAAAAATGGGGTGGAAATGGTGTCGGTGATGATTTATACTCTTTTGGATTCGATGGAAGTTATTTATGGACTGGTAAATTTATTTACACGTATTTATTTCAATTTATTAAAATGTGTTTGTGTATAGGAGGGCGTAAGTCGGAAGTAATGCCTGGTATACAAATACCCAATATAAGAAAATCCGACGTTATTGGCTGTGCATTAGATTTAACTATTCCTATTATTACATTTACTCTTAACGGCCAATTAGTCCAAGGAGCTTTTAGAGACTTCAATTTAGATGGGATGTTTTTTCCAGTAATAAGTTGCTCTTCTAAAGTCAGGTAATATAAAAATTTGTTATTACTCATGTTAAATTATTAACATATTAATAATCACATTTTTCATACACCTTAATATTTATTTATTCTTAGTTGATCTATTTGCTTAATATTTCACCTTAAAATTTCCAAGTAACATTTATAAATAATAGTGAAATTATTATATATATTATATATATTATATATATAATAGTGAATATTAGTTTTCATTTTATCTGTATTAAATGTGAATCATTTTAATTTCTTACAAGATTATTATACCTTGGATAATCATAAATTTAAAAAAAATTGTAACTTTCATGAAGTCGATTATAAAATGTATACAAATATAAATCATATTATTAAAACTAATTAATAATGAAATTGATATGATATATTATGTTTCTAACGACTACATAATTGATTATGAGTTATGTACGAATATCAAAATAATTATACAAACTAGATATATACAATTTAGAGTACCATTAATAAGTGTTAACTGAGTGAATGGATTCGTTTTTATTTCCACGATTAATATTTTTACTTACAAGATTTTTTTCTTTAAAAATTTAAATAACTACAGTTCAAGGTTATTGTTATATCTTAAAACATTTATAAATTATATTTCTTAAACAATATTTTATATGATATATAATAAATGTATTGAAATACTCTACTTTTTAATTCCGAATGTTTTGGATTTTATATAGTTGTCGGTTTCTATTGGGTGGAGATCATGGCCGATTGAAATTTACTCCACCAGACGAATTTTCTCCTTTATTTGAAAGTTTATTACCTCAACAAATCTTAACAATCGATCCCTGTTTTTATTTTGGAAATTTAAATAAATGCGTACTTACTGGTCCATGGTATGTTGAAGACGATACAGCATTTGTTCCAAATCCAGTTGATACATCAATGGTATCTATTGATATAAAAAATGTAGATAGATAATTATTAATGAGAACATTTACTAAAGTTATTATATTGACTTTATAGATTACTTTGCCAAGTTATATAGAGAATATTAAGGATAAATTAGCGGAAAATATCCATGAAATGTGGGCAATGAATAAAATTGAAGCTGGTTGGCAGTATGGTGAAAACAGAAACGATACAAGGAAATACCATCCTTGTTTAACACAGTTTGATAAATTGCCTCCTGCAGAGAAACGTTATGATACTCAATTAGCCGTGCAAACACTCAAGTCTGTATCAATAAAAATATAAATTAAAGTATACAAAAAATATTGATTTAAATAATTTTTAAAATCTTACAGGACCATTATTGCATTAGGATATCATATATCTATTGATAATCCACCGTCTCGCATTAAAACCGTTCGATTGCCCAACGAACCATTCATGCAATCCAATGGTTACAAACCCGCACCTCTAGATTTATCTGCCATAATTTTATCTAGCAAAATGGAAGAACTAATTGATCAGCTAGCCGAAAATACACATAATTTGTGGGCGAAAGAAAGAATACAGCAAGGATGGACGTATGGTTTAAATGAAGTAATGTTTTCTTAAATAATTGTCAAAATTAGACTGACGTATTAGGTATTCTATTTTTAATATAAACATAATTTACAAATTTTGTCATTAGTATTGTACAGACGTATCTTTTTTTTTGGCTATTTAAGTTCTTCCTGATTATTAACAAGTGTTCAATAATAATTAAATCCGATCGTAGGTGGTATATATTGTAATGTAATGTATACCTATAGCTTTAATAATTTTTTATTTGATATATTTTTTAATTTTGTTATCAAAATAATTTCTGATGATGGTTTTTTTTAGGAACTACAAATGTTACGTAGCCCTCATTTAGTTCCGTACAGTAAAGTAGACGATGCCATTAAAAAAGCAAATAGGTACTATAAATAAAAATCTAAAATCAGTAATATAATAACACATACAATGATATTATTTCAGAGATACAGCGAGTGAGACGGTTCGTACGTTATTAGTATATGGTTACAATTTAGATCCTCCGACGGGAGAAGCAAACGAAGGTACATATATTATATACATTTTGTGTTATGTGTATTCATCACAATTTGTTTATTTTGTACTTTTAATTATCTATTTCGTATAGCAACACCTTTAACAGACGATAATACTAATAGATATTTAACGTTCCGAACGTATCGGGCTGAAAAAACATACGCTGTTTCGAGTGGAAAATGGTAGCTAAATATTATTACCTCTTTAAATATTTTTGAGTTAATCAATACACTTTTCTTAGGTATTTTGAGTTTGAGGTTTTGACAAATGGACCAATGCGGGTCGGCTGGGCCAGATTTAATTGTTCTCCGGGCTATCAAATCGGTAGTGATGAAAATTCTTGGGCATTTGATGGTTACAATGTATGTATAGCAATTAAAAATTAAAATATTTATACATGGATATATTTTTGTGGGAAAATACTAAAAATTAAATAATATTTTAAAGGAGGAAAAAATTTATTTGGGAACATCGGAATCATTTGGAAGACAATGGCAAATCGGAGATATAGTGGGAGTGTTTTTGGACTTAATGGATCATACAATAAGCTTTTCACTGAACGGTGAATTACTGATGGACACACTAGGTGGGGAAACAACGTTTTCCGAAGTTCAAGGAGAAGGATTTGTACCAGCATTTACGCTAGGACTAGGTCAAAAAGCAAAGTTAACTTTTGGTCAAGACGTGAACTCGTTAAAATTTTTCACTACTTGTGGACTTCAAGAAGGATATGAACCATTTTGCGTGTATGTATCAAATAAATGAAATATGAATTAAATTATATAATTTGATTATGTTCTTGTTTTAGAAATATGAAGAGACCCGTTACGTATTGGTATACTAAGGATCAACCAATATTTGAAAATACCGATGACTTTCCATCTGTTATTGATGTTACTAGAATTCCTGCTGGTTCAGATACTCCCCCGTGTCTAAAAATTAGTCATAATACTTTTGAAACAATGGAAAAAGCCAATTGGGAATTTTTGCGACTATCTTTACCAGTCATATGTCTTCCTACTTTCATCGAGTAAATTATTCGATTTTATTTTTGATAAATTATAAAATATTTTTCAGGCATGAGTATATTTGTTGGAAATGTTTGTAACCGACAAGATATTTAAGTGCTCAAAGTTATAGTTTATTAAATATAATTATATGATTAAAGTTATTAATAACCGTAATTCCAATTCTTTATGGAAATCAAATTAAATGTAAAAATGTTACTCTATTTAGCGAACAAGAAAAACAAAGAAGATGGCAAGAAATTAGAATTAGACAACATAGGTTATTGTCACAATCAGAACATGCCACTCCTGCACATATTGAACAAATAATGAAATCTGGATTTTCCATGAGTGATATAAAAGGTTTTGAATTTAATAATTAATTCAAAATTATATTCTGAAATAGAGATTTTTCATTATTTTATATTATTTATATTATTTTCATTATATCATCCAAAGGTCTCCATCAAGGGTATTCAGATGATGCAGTAGAAAATGACGAAATTATGCCGAATGCTACTCCATTACCACCAAGAGGTAAAAAGCAACCACCACCTCCAAGACCACCACGAAAAGGATCGTTATCAAAACATGACGATATGATGATCGAAAATGGTATTGTATTTCTAGTATACATTTGAAAAGCGTTAAACTGTGTGTTATAATATTTATTTTAATTCATATAGAGGGAAAGCTAAATCGTTCGTCTAGTGAGCTTAATTTTAAGATGTATAACCACCAAAATGGCGATGGTCAAGATATCAACAAAGATGATAAGAAAAAAAGAGGTCGTTCTCCATTTCGGTAAGATATAATGATAAACAATAGATTATTAATAACACAAATTTACATATATTCATCATTTGCTTTAGATTTTTCTCGAGGAAAAAAGAAGGTCCAACAGATAATCCTAAAAGAGCAAAAACACCAGATCCAGCTAGAAATAGGGATAGATCACGAAATACTCATAAACCTAATCCATTAAATGAGAGAGTACCTCCTCAAATAAGAGTTTCACAAGTAAGCATTTACAAACTAAGATCAACTATGAATAAAATTAAAAAATAATTTATAATATTATTATATTATTATTATTATTCTTAAAGATGGATTTAAAATTGGTTCCACCGGCTATACCAGACAGACCGGGTGGTCCAAAAGCAATGTCATTCACACCGACAACAGCGGGAGTTGAATTTGTTGGAAACGAAATATATGATTTAGAATGCTTAAAACTGATTAACGAATATTATTATGGTGTGAGAATATTTCCTGGTCAAGATCCTACCCATGTTTACGTGGGATGGGTTACAACTCAATATCATCTTCACAGCAAAGATTTCAGTCAAAATCACGTAAGAAAAAGTACTGTTACAATCGTTGATGAACATAATAGAATTTTGGAAAGGTGAGTTTAATTTTAAATAATTATTACATCCAATAATATATCAATTTTTGTATAGTATTGACAGGCAAAGTTGTTACATGGTTCGATCTGATGAACTGTATAATGAGGTAACCAATGATTCGTCGGGGAAAGGAGCATCTCAAGGAATGGCTATTGGTTGTTTTATTGATATAGCTACTGGAATCATGTCATTTACATGCGAAGGAAAAGAAACTAGTTTTAGATTTAAAGTAAAATTATATCATGATAATAGCTCAAGCGAGATTAATTCTAAACCATATCTATTATTATAGATGGAGCCAGATATAAAACTATTCCCAGCAATATTTGTGGAAGCTAGTAGTAAAGAGATTTTACAAATTGAGTTGGGTAGAACTTCGACCACTCTACCCTTATCTGCCGCTGTTTTACAAAATTCGGAACGTCATGTAGTTCCTCAGGTGATTTTAATTGCAATATTAATATATATATATATATATATATGTATATTTTAAAATTATTTTTTTTATAATTTTTTTTTTTTTTAGTTTCCACCTAGGTTAAAAGTACAATGTCTAAGACCTTATCAATGGGCTCGAGTTCCAAATGCTTCTTTACATATTCATACTTTGAAATTATCCGACATTAGAGGATGGAGTATTCTTTGTGAAGACCCAGTGTCGATGATTGCACTACACATTCCTGAAGAAGATAGATGCATGGATATTTTAGAGTTGATCGAAATGGAAAAATTACTATCGTATGCTATCTATATTGTTATGCTTATTGTATTATGATATTAATCGATAATTATGCTATTAAAATTAAAATTAATTATTAGTTTCCATGCTCACACATTGACTTTGTATGCCGCTGTATGTTATCAAGCAAATTACCGAGCAGCTCATATATTATGCACTCATGTAAATCAAAAGCAGTTATTATATGCTATATGTTCAGAATATATGTCTGGTCCTTTGCGTCAAGGGTTTTATGATCTCTTAATAGCTCTACATTTGGAATCACATGCTACTACCATGTAATTATCACTTATTTGTTTATCAACGCAAAAAAGTATATTAAAACCATTTGTTTATAGGGAGGTTTGTAAAAACGAATACATCATACCTTTGGGACAAGAACTGACAGCTTTATACGAAGATCCACAAATGGGTCACAGTTTACGTTCTTTACAAACTGAATCCGTTCGTCCTCAAATGAAAATGACTGAAATCTCGTCAGTGCATTTTAATTAAATATTCAATATTTCATTATCAAAGCATTTTTTTTATATTTTATTTATTTTTAGGGATGTTATTGACAATGTCCGAAACTTATATAGTCCATACTTCCCGTTGCAAGTAGTAAGAGAATATGTAATGGCTGCATTGGAAGAAGCCGTTTTAGTGAATCAGGTTCATAATAGAGATCCTATTGGTGGCTCTAACGAAAATTTATTTTTGTAAGTAAAGGAAAATGTCAAGATACTTGTATAATTTTTAATATTATATTAATATGTTATTAGACCTCTATTAAAATTAGTGGACCGTCTTTTACTCGTTGGTATGTTACGTGATGAAGATGTAGTGAAATTGTTAATAATGATCAACCCAGAAACTTGGGATCCTGAATTTCAAAAAGGTTTGAATTTGAGAGTTATATCAAATTTCTGTAAAAATAAAATATTTAAATTTTAGATGGTCCGGATGAACACAGAAAAGGTTTATTACATATGAAAATGGCCGAAGGTGCTAAACTTCAAATGTGTTATTTATTACATCATTTATGTGATATTCAACTCAGGCATAGAGTCGAGTCTATAATCTCGTTTAGTTATCAATTTGTTAACGATATACAAACTGTAAGAAATTTATTGATAATATAAAACAGTGATTTGTTTTAACTTTTGGGTGTATTTTAAGGATCAATTAAGGAGATACAATGAAATAAAACAATCAGATTTACCATCCGCAGTTGCTGCAAAAAAGACTAGAGAATTCAGGTGTCCACCGCGAGAACAAGTAAAAACCACACGAATTGTTGTTATATATATTATGTCTATTTTAATACGTATGCATTACTTTTTACCACAGATGAACGCAATATTAAGTTTTAAAAACTTAGATAATGAAGACAAAGAAAATTGTTTAATCGGTGATGATCTACGTGAAAGAATGAACGAATTTAATGAAAAACTGATGAAGCAAATATCATTAGTTGCTCTACAAGAATCTGAAGATGACGTAATTTATTATTAATTAAATATAAAGTATTTCTAGTATAATTTTATGTGATATTACTAAATGTGATACAGAAGAATATAGAATCTTTAGAAATCTGACAAATGTTGTCAAATATGATATGTAATAAAGTCACAAGAACAATAAATTAAACCTATATTTTATTTAAAAATTTAAAAATGCAAAATAAGATATTTTATATATATATATATATATATAAAATTAAGTGTTTAATAATATAAATGAATACAGTTAAAAAATATACAGAGTTGTTTTAATAAAACATGTAATTTTTATCATCAAGAGTTAAAATTATTGTCTCAAAACAAGTATAACAACTAAACTGACTAACATAGTTATGGTCTTTAGTACTAATGAGAAAGTGACATTTTATGGACGAGTTTGTAGAGAATTAAAAAAGCAAAATGTTCATCAACATGTAAAATGATTTTTTTTTTTCATAATATTTATGTATTATATTTTATTATATTATTTACTGAGTTTTAAGATAAAAAAAAAGTTAGAAAATCATTTTTTAAATTTAATAAACTAATATTGTTGAAAATTATACGTTCTGTTCATAGAAAATAGTTTTGTATTAATGACATTAAACATAAGGTTATACGGATATTACTTTCAAATTGCTTTATAATTAGCTTTACAATTATTATATTTAAAGTTGTATTTTTACTGTTGTAGAAATCAGAAATCATAAATAAAGAAGGCAAAATAAAACAGTTTTATAATTTTATAAACGCAGTGAAGGACGAATCGAGTGAAAACGGTCTGGATGAACAGGAAAAGAAAATACCAGAAGGTAAGAAGAAAAAAAATAGTTCTTAAAATAAAAATATATTTATCATGTGCACCATGGATTACTAATAATATAACTTTGTTTTGTATTGTAAGAAGGATAAAAAATGTATTTAATACATACATTTTTTTTTTTAGAGATATTCAGAAAAGTTTTAATAACAACTATTGTGTCTTGGGCCGAAGAAACTCAAATTGAAACTCCAAAATTAGTTAGAGAAATGTTCAGGTATATATATATATTAATAATTATTATAATTATTAATTCTAAAATAAAATCGGGTATGGTTGCACAGATGAAACTCGAATTACCTCCTACACATTTTTTTTTAACTAGATTTCTCAAATTGCTTCCTATTTGAAAATGTCCTATTAATGAATTAATTAAACCAGTATAAATGATATAAACTATTAATTTATGGAATATAATTTCCTAAGTTTCCACGTAACTATAATTATATTAATCTTATTAATCTTAAGGAAAGCAGTAGATACGACATTTGAAACTTTTATCTCTATTATATTCAAATTTATGTACCTATTACCGTTTCGTATAGGCTGCTAAATTTTTTTTTTTTTTACTAGACCAGCCAAACATTTAATTTGTTTTAGGTAAAGATATATTAGAGGTAACAAGTTTAGATTTTAGAATTTAGAACAAGTTTTGTCGCAATACATTCAAAATCACTCTTTATTTCCAATATTGATAAATATCGAAATATCGAAATCGATGTCAAATTATATCGATTGTTACTGGAGGCGATTCGAGTATAAAAATATAGGGGCACTTGGATTGTCTTCAAAATATCTGGAGGCAATTTGAGTGAAAAAAGTAACCTAACAAGATTTGGGAAGCAATTTGTGTGCATCCGTTGTACATTATGTATAAGTATACAGCGAGTACTGTTATATGTAATTCATTTTTTTTTTTTTTTTGTTTCATAGTTTATTGGTAAGACAGTATGATAGTGTCGGAGAATTGATTCGTGCTCTCGAGAAAACTTACGTAATTAATTTTAAAACAAAAGAAGATGTCGCCCAAATGTGGGTTGGCCTTAGTCAAATTCGTTCTCTGTTGCCTGTTCAAATGTCACAAGAAGAAGAAGAATTGATGCGTGAAAGATTATGGTTTGTATTCATTTTTAACAAATGGTATACTAAATCATTGATGTTTAATATTTGGATATTTATCAATTCACATGACTTTCCCTTCTTATGGAAATAATGTATATTAATATAAAACAATGAACTTTTATTTAACACTTTGACAATTGTAACACTTGGATGAGTTATATAATTAATTTATATTAATAAATTGTATAAATAAAATTAATTAATTACGTGATCAAAAACCATTTTCACCCTTTAATTCCATACCGATTACATATAATTTATAGTCATTAAATAAAACAAGGAATAATTCTAACAAAACATTTTTTTTTTTTTTTTAAACTTATTGGTTAACTTTATTATCTGTAAACATTTTAGTATACAATAGCCAATATTTTATAGAAAATGTTTTAAAAATGGAAGTGACTTAATCATTAATGATACTCAACAAGTTTGAAGTACAAACTGATAAAACGATGGATCCTGTTAACTATATGATTTTTTTAATATCCACATATTAATATAGGACTATATCGTAGTTAATAAACTATTATATCGTTCATCAATACAGCTATGTATTGCTATTACCTATATATTACGCCGTTTTAGTAATTTTTTGAAACAAATTAAACTCGTTGAATACATGTAATTTCTATTTATAAATTAAACTGTTTAATTATAGGAAACTTGTGAATAATCACACATTTTTCCAACATCCGGATTTAATAAGAGTTCTTCGAATGCACGAGAACGTAATGGCAGTTATGATGAACACGTTGGGAAGGAGAGCTCAGGCTCAATCTCAACCTGGTGGCACTCCTGTAACGGGACAAGATGGAGAAATAATTCCAAAAGAAAAAGTAAATTTTAATTAACTTTAATAGTTTTAACATAATATTTATTTGGTTTTAAAAACCTAAAAACTTAACATGCATTTTATTATATATTAGGATACATCACATGAAATGGTTGTAGCGTGCTGCCGATTCTTATGTTACTTTTGCCGTACATCGAGGCAAAATCAGAAAGCCATGTTTGATCATTTTTCATTTTTACTAGAAAACAGTAATATATTACTCTCGAGACCATCATTAAGAGGAAGTACACCACTCGATGTTGCTTATTCTTCTTTAATGGAGAATACAGAACTCGCTTTAGCATTGAGGTATTTTAACGAATAGATTCATTACATTAAGTATTAATGTTCATTAAATATAAATACTTAAAACCATTATAATGTGTAGTATTTAAATCTCAAAAAATTATAGTCCCTTAAATGATATTTTAGATGTTTCTTTTTAATAAATAATCATTATATAATATTTTTAGACTTTATTTTATTAAATAACAATAATAATGCGTTTCATAAATATTTGTAGAGAACATTATTTGGAAAAAATTGCAATATATTTATCTCGATGCGGTTTACAATCTAATTCTGAATTGATTGAAAAAGGATATCCTGATTTAGGATGGGATCCTGTTGAAGGAGAAAGATATTTAGATTTCCTACGATTTTGTGTTTGGGTTAATGGTATGTAATATTATTTTGAACTTGGATAATATCTTAATTAATAATTATGTTCTAGGCGAAAGCGTGGAAGAAAATGCTAACTTGGTTATTCGATTACTTATACGTCGACCTGAATGTTTGGGTCCTGCATTAAGAGGAGAAGGAGAGGGACTTTTACGTGCCATAATTGATGCTAATAAAGTACCACATTTTCTTCAACCTATTTATTTTTATAACTACGTAAATAAATTACAAAAATATTTTAGATGTCAGAAAGAATAGCTGAACGGAAAAAATTCTTAGAAGAATCAGGAAACCAAGAAAATATTCAACTTGATCATCCGCTTCCAGAATCCGAAGACGATGAAGATTACATTGATACAGGAGCTGCTATTTTAAACTTTTACTGTACCCTTGTAGATTTACTTGGGAGATGTGCACCAGATAGTTCAGTGATTTCACTGGTAAGACGAATATGCGTACAACGGTGGTTTCGTTTAAATTTGTTAGAACTAAATTTACAATTGTATATAAAATATTAAATAAATTAGGAAATCGTACAAACTATGAAAAATTAATAAATATTACAAATTATTAATATTATTATACATAAATTAATAAGCATTATGAACTAATAATTCTCAACAAATAATAAATTTAATAATTTTGATTTATGTAATAGAATACATAATAGAATATTGCTTTAATCCGAATATAATGTAAAAATATGGTATCAGTGAAGTTAACTAGTTAGAAATTGCCTTTTCATGTACTTATTATTATAGTCATTGAAATATAAATTGTTTTAAAGGGAAAAAATGAATCTTTACGAGCCAGAGCTATTCTTCGTTCATTGGTGCCTCTTGAAGATCTACATGGGGTTTTAAGTCTAAGATTTACTCTTCAAAATCCAGCCGCAGGCCAAGATCGTCCTAAAAGTGACATGCCCTCAGGATTAATACCCGGGCACAAACAGAGCGTCGTACTTTTCTTGGAACGAGTGTATGGAATCGAAACTCAAGAGCTATTTTTCACACTATTAGAGGAGGCGTTCTTACCAGATCTACGTACCGCGACAATGCTCGATAGAGTAATTATTAACTAATACCCAAATCAAATCTAAACTACATTGTCATTATCCATGTGCTTATGACTTACGTTTTCCAGAATGATGGGCTCGAATCAGACATGGCGTTGGCTATGAACAGATACATCGGAAATTCAGTATTGCCATTACTTATAGGTCATTCGAAGTTCTATAGCGAGTCCGATAATTATGCTAATCTGTTAGATGCTACGTTACACACAGTGTACAGATTATCGAAAAATAGAATGTTAACAAAAGGACAACGTGAAGCTGTTTCAGACTTTTTGGTGGCTTTAACTAGGTATTTATTTAATATGATATATTGATTAATACAGAAATTACTATAATTCGATTACTATTAATTACAGCCAAATGCAACCGAGTATGTTGTTAAAATTACTTCGAAAACTAACGGTTGATGTATCAAACCTATCGGAGTATACTACTGTGGCACTGAGAGTACGTATTTAATATTTTTGACTAAACAATTTGTGATTATGAAAATATTTATCTGTATTGTAAATAATCATCACGTTAAAACATGTATTATAGTTGTTAACGTTGCATTACGATCGGTGTGCAAAATATTATGGATCCACAGGTGGCCAAGGGATATATGGAGCTTCTAGCGACGAAGAAAAACGATTAACCATGATGTTGTTCAGTAACATATTTGACTCTTTGTCAAAAATGGTATGTTTGACATTTATACTTTTGATTGAAAACAATTAATTAATTATTATGTAATTACATTTTATTTTCACTACATAGGACTACGATCCCGAACTCTTTGGAAAGGCATTACCTTGTTTGTCAGCAATCGGTTGTGCTTTACCTCCAGACTATTCTTTATCAAAAAATTATGATGATGAATGGTACGGTTCAAAACAAAATATTCAAGGACCCTCAGATGGACCATATAATCCACAACCTATCAATACAAATAGGTAATTTTTTATTTGTATTATGTACGACTTACAATGTACATCCACAAACAGTAACTATTTTGATCAATTTAATTATATTTTATAGCGTTAATCTTGATAACGATTTGAACTCTATCGTACAAAAATTCTCAGAACATTATCATGATGCATGGGCAAGTCGTAAGTTGGAAAACGGGTGGGTTTATGGTGAACAATTTAACGATGTTAATAAAGCTCATCCTCGTCTTAAACCATACATGATGTTAAGTGAATATGTAAGTTTCAATGTAGTGTTACAAATTTTAGTTGCGTCAAATTATATACCTATAAAATTATATACGCATAGTAAATATTTACATAATTCACAATTAAGTTGTTACAATAGTTTAAAAAAAAAAAAAAAAATCATAACCTTTTGTGGTACACTATTGTTGTATTAGGAAAAAGAACTATATAAAGAACCGGTTAGAGAGTCACTTAAAGCATTACTCGCAATAGGATGGACTATTGAACAATCAGAAAACGATGCACCATTAAACAACAGAGGATCTGTTCGACGGCAATCAAAGTCGAATGTACGTACTTTTTAACTGAATGTATTTGAAATCGTATCTACAACGTGCAAATCGTTTACAGGAAAATGTTACGCCATTTGATTATCATCCAAATCCTATTGACATGACAAATTTGACACTTACCAGAGAAATGCAAAATATGGCAGAACGATTGGCAGAAAACTCGCATGATATCTGGGCCAAGAAGAAAAAAGAAGAACTCATGATATGCGGTAAATCTTAAATTTTTATACGTTATTAAGTACCGAGTAATATGGAGTTTTAAACGCAGGAGGAGGTATTCACAATCAATTGGTTCCGTACGATTTATTGACAGACAAGGAAAAGAAAAAAGACAGAGAAAGATCACAAGAGTTTTTGAAATACTTACAATACCAAGGCTATAAACTACATAGGTACACGTGTGTTAATTTGTCTATTATGTATTTTAGAATTAAATTAATATTTTTCATTGTTTTTGTACAGACCAAATCGTAACGGTGGACCTACAGAAGCAGAACAATTGGCTGCAGCGTCAACTGGAGAGCTAAGATTTTCTTATAGTCTACTAGAAAAATTGATTCATTACATCGACAGAGCATCGATAAATATGAAACTTTTAAGGCCTTCTAGTACATTTAGCAGACGCTCAAGTTTTAAAATCTGTACGAGGGATATCAAATTTTTTTCCAAAGTACGTTTGAATACCAGACTATATGTTTTGTTACATAGGCTAATACACAGATATAATTTTAGGTTGTATTGCCGTTAGTAGAGAAATACTTTAGCACCCACAGAAATTACTTCATTACCATAGCAACGGCTTCTAGTGTCTTAGGTGCAGCTTCGTTAAAAGAAAAAGAAATGGTGGCAAGGTAAAGTAAACATTTCCGCCATATTTAGAACGTACAATTTTACAATATTTTTTTGTTCTAGCTTATTTTGTAAGTTAGCAAATTTATTGAGATCTAAACTAATGGCCTTCGGAGCTGACGTCCGTATAACTGTCCGATGTCTGCAAGTTCTCGTTAAAGCGATTGATGCTAAGTAAATTCAAAATTTCATTAATAATTGTGTGAATGTATGTTTTAAACTTTGATTTACATCTGTACAGATCTCTTGTGAAAAATTGTCCAGAATTTATAAGAACTTCAATGCTTACGTTTTTCCATAACATCGCAGATGATTTGGAACATACAATTCAAAATTTACATGATGTACATATATTTTCATTTTTTATTTAATATATAATTATTTGTACCAGTTAATATGATAAAGGTAAGAAACTGATATAAAATTAATGTGTGTGTGTGTGTGTGTGTGTTTTTTTTTTTTAGAGTCGTTACTGCTATTTACGTGGAACTCATTTGAAAACATCGACATCATTATTTTACGTCAACGACGTCATTCTTCCGGTTTTGTCATCACTTTTCGATCATCTAGCAGCATGTGAATACGGGAACGACCTATTGCGTAAGTTAAAAATTATAGAAACATTTTAACTAATTAAATGATTTGTTACACGTATTATGTTTGAAACAGTGGACGAAATTCAAGTAGCATCTTATAAAATATTGAGTAGTTTGTACACACTTGGTACAGATACATCATTGACACATGATCGGTAAATAAAAAAAATATTAAAAAATCATGGAAAACGTTTTTTTTTTATACATCATTATAATTGTTTAAATTTAGAAAATATTTAAAAGTACAATTGGAAAGACATCGACCGGCATTTGGCAGTTGCTTGGGCGCTTTTAGTTCAACATTTCCAGTTGCTTTCCTTGAACCTCATCTTAATAAACATAATCCGTATTCACTTCACAATCGGATAGCTGACCATTCGTTGGAAGCTCAAGGTATATTTCAAAATTATTATTAAACACATTGTGATTAGGTACATTTACCTATCATTTATTATGGTATTGTCTTATTTTAACATAGATATAATGTCGAGAATGGAAGGTACTATGCCCACTCTAGAAGCTGTGTTAAATGAAGTCGATCAGTTTATTGAATCAGAAAAAACTTATGCTGACGCTCCTCACATCATTGATGTAATTTTACCATTGTTGTGTTCGTATTTACCATATTGGTGGACACAAGGTCCAGATAATGTTGCTTTGACTACAGGGTAAATATAAATTAATTGATCATGTTTTGACCGAAGGTGAACAATTATATTGAATTATTGGATTAAATGACTAAACATATTACTTTAGGATAATAGAAACTCGCATACATATAAATTTCACGATTTTCATGATTATATATTTTGTAAAATAATATGACTTAAATAATAAAAATATATCCCGGTGTAATTTCATCCCACAAAGATATTAGTGATGTGAGTCTCTTTGAAGACAATTTTAAAGTTTATGAGATTTGACTATACAATCAAACATTTTTTTAAAAGTTAAGACGATGCTCTATTGTGTTACCTATTTAATATATTTTATTTTTATTGTAATTTTATTGTAGCTATAAAACGTATAAATTATGTTTCAACACATCCAAATATTTTTACATATTTTTGTTAACAAACTATACAATTTTTTATTTTCATGATAGCAAATTAATGGCAAAAAATAATAAATATGGAAATTTGTTAAACAGTTAGCTAACTATTATGTTCGAAGTATACGAAGAACTATTAGACTATTTTTCATTTTTGTTTAATCTACGACTATTTAAATATAAAGTAGTATTTATTATTTAACTTAACACCTCAGAATTCAATTTAAAGTATTCATCATACTGTATTCGATTAAATATGCATTTTATTTTATTAAAAAATTGTTACTTTTATACGATTCTTATTTATAATACAGTAATACACATTTTTGTTTAAAGTTATTGAATTCATTTCAGAAATCATGTTACAATGGTGACCAGTGAACACATGAACTGTCTCTTGAAGAATGTATTAAAATTGATAAAAAAAAATATAGGAAATGATAATGCACCTTGGATGACACAAATAGCAAGTTAGTGTCATTTATTATTAACATATAATATTTCAATGTGTTGTACGAATAATGAAATACTTCATTGCATTTTTTTTTCTCAATTTTCCACAACAGCTTATACACAACAAATCATTATCAATTCTTCGGAAGAACTGTTAAAAGATTCATTCTTACCACTTGCTGAACGAGTAAAAAAACGTACTGAATCATTATACCATAAGGAAGAATCGTTAAGAGGATTTATAAAATCATCTACTGATGATACATCTCAAGTACTCTATTTTAATAATTAAGTCATGGTGACGATCCATTACCGTTGATTTTATTGCTTGTAGATCGAAGCGCAAATACAAGAAGACTGGCAACTAGTTGTTAGAGATATTTACGCGTTCTACCCACTTCTCATAAAATACGTCGATCTCCAACGCAACCATTGGTTACGCAATAATATTTCAAATGCTGAAGATTTATACAACCACGTTTCCGAAATATTCAACATTTGGTCTAAATCGCAGTACTTCTTACGAGAAGAACAAAACTTCATTTCAGCAAATGAAATTGACAATATGATTCTTATTATGCCCACAGCTACACGAAGATCAGCTGTTATATCAGAAACGTCGTTAGGAGGATCGACAGGAAAGGTAAGACGTCAAGTCGTGAATTTATACTACATAAGTATTAATACAAATCATCAGTATAACAAGCTATATAATAATATGTAATATTGTAATGTATATATAATATATATATATATATATATGATTTTATATTTATTTCTATATAATCTCATGTCCTACAGAAAAAGAAAAAACACAGAGATAAGAAACGTGATAAGGAAAAAGAAATTCAAGCCTCATTGATGGTCGCTTGTCTCAAGCGATTACTACCAGTTGGTTTGAATTTGTTTGCAGGAAGAGAACAAGAATTAGTTCAACACTGCAAGGATAGATTCTTAAAAGTAAAAAACTTTGTAACGTCAATAGAAACGATCAATACTTCCTACATACCTGTATTAATAATTTAATAGAAAATGCTGGACTACGACGTCATCCAATTTGTTAAAATTCAATTGACATTGCCTGATAAGCTAGACCCGGCTGACGAAATGTCCTGGCAACACTATTTATATTCAAAGCTGGGTAGCAAAAAAGGAACCACAGAAATGATTAAGCCTCAGCAAGTCGACGAGGTTGCAGATAGAATTTTGGCTATGGCTAAAGTTCTTTATGGATTGCACATGGTAAATAATACAATAATTCGCACAGTTATAGATTATAGTATGTTTAAATATAATAACATTATACGAACAATTATCATTTCAAGATCATTCCTTCTAAAGAGGCAAATCTGAAATTAGTTTCATACTTGATATGCACGCCCGTGTACATTTAAATTATATTTATACAAATTTATTGTAAAGCTATTATTTGATGACCAGGATTAGGATTTGTTTGCAATAAACAGTTGTAGACTATGCATTTTGTTCACCAAAATATGCAAAAAATATGCATTTTAATTTTTATATGATACTTACAAAAATAGTTACAGAAAAATATTTATTTATTGAAATACATTAGCTGATTTTCTTAATATAATATGATTGATATTAAACATTATTTATTTTTCGTATGCATATTTATTAAATATAATTTTAGAAATAAAATTTATAATTCATATTTAAATAATATGATAGTGGAAATACGTGTGATACATACTATGACTGCATATTTTTTTAAATTGTCGAATATAAATGATCGACAGTTGGATCGTAGTGTTGATTTATATTAGCTGAAGCTTCTTTCAACGTCACATGATATAATTGGCATATATTTAAATAAAGGAATTTGTCTTGGTGTTAAATTACAACTGAAATTTTCTTCGTTTGATTCGCTATTTAATATATTTATTTATTGATGGTAAAGTTTTAAATTTTTTTTTACAAGATCAAGAATATTTTGCTTTTAACTTTATCTACGACCCTTCCGTTACACTTAAGAAGTTGATTTTTATAACTTATTATAATTTGTAGACTTTCATTTGGTGTTAAATTCTGAATTTTTAGTTTAATTATGAAATGGGGAAAAAAGCAAAAATTGTTTGTGTTACTTGTATTTAATCACTGAAATACTTGAAATCGTTTCGTAATAAGTACTGACTGATCACAAACTATACAATAAATAAAATACTAGACCGTCGGTCTTGAAAACGTTGCTTGAAAATTCTGCAACATATTGTCGTAATTCGGAACTTTCATTTTTAACTTTCAACAGTTAAAAAAAAAAATTATAATAATTTTACTAAAATAACACTGAAAAACTATATAATGAATATTGATGGATGGACAGCTAAACAGTTAGTACTACATAAAAAATATAAGAATTGTGTGTATACACTAATCCCGACAAATTTTTATATTAATACCTACATGCTTTTATTGATTATGTATACGTTTCTCATAAAAATATTAAAAATATTAAATATCAAAATAATCAATATTTTATCGCATAATGTTTATAAAAATAAAATGTATGTTTGACAAAAAAACCAAGTTGTATACTTTGATCAGTGTCACTATGACGGGCTCAAATACAATATGATCATACTAAATATGCAATATTATTCATAAACCTCAATTTGCAAAAACATGCAAAATAAACAAAAGTACCACTTTCATAAGAACAATATAAACTGTCGACATTACTCACTAAAATTCCATTTAGACGTAGCAAAAATAACATAGCGTTGCATACAAATCCTAGTCCTGGTGATAACCAATGGACGAAGAAACTATGCATTTAAAAGTACAAAAACTATCTTAAATCATTTAAGTATATTTTAAAAGCACATATTTTACAAGGTTAATACATTATATTCATAGAAGTCATGAACATTTGTCCGCATAATATGAGTTATATAGTTCTATATAGAGTGGCGCCGAGAACACGTTCTTCAAGCAGTTCAATTTAACTAACTTGTAAAATAGGCGGTCGGGCTTATCAATGTTAGAATTCAAAAATATATGATGCTCTTAATCTTAGAAAGAGTTTGATTCTCCATCGGCTATGATAAGAATGGTAAGAAATACGTTGAGTAATATATAAATAAGCTTCCAGAATATTTAATCTACCCGTGTTTTTGGCGCGTAAGTGGATTTTCTTGTTAGTCATTGAACTGTTAATCGAAAAAATACTTCGGCGCTGCTGTTTATACATATTATAGCTTAACTACATAGTACCTATAAACAGTTAAATGCATTCTGGTAAATTCGATAAAAGGAAAAATAGTAAACATAAATAATCGATAAAGAAAAATATTCATTAACTTTTGTTGGTACAAATACTTCACATAATAATCGCAATTCAACATGTTTTAAAATTTGGGTAAATTAATTCTAGAAATAAATCCATTTAACATCTTAATAAAATAAATTAAAATATGATAACAATAATAACTTATTAATTTATATTCTTAGGTTAGTTAAAATTTTACTATTAATTTTTTGTTGTATTGTTAATTTAAATTAATAAATAATGTTAAACAGTCTTTATTTATTTACAACATAGTAAGATATGTAACAAAATAATCTGTGTAATAAGATTTTAATTTAAACAAAATTAAAACAAAATAAAAACAAAAAATATATAAAATTTGATTACAATTTTTATAATACTAATACAAAATTGATTATATTTTTAAATTTAACAAAGACGAAATTATATATTAGTTATCATACATTTTAACACATAAAAATGTATGATAACTAATATATAATTTCGTCTTTGTTAAATTTAAAAATATAATCAATTTTGTGCTTTATTTCAATGGAGTTTTTGATTAATTTATCCAGACATAAAACGCAATTCGGTTATCAAAAATTAATAAGACTATGGCTAGCTTACCCCGTCTTACACATAATAAGTACTAATAATTAAGTTTCCTTCTGTTGTCCAAGGACTACACAAATAAACATAAAACAGTTATCGAAAAGAGATTTTTTGTATTATGAAATAATTATTCTTTAATACAAATTATGATAATAAATATAATTTTAAAAAATGTAAGAAAATTGCATAGTTATTATCATTATTTAATCTTATTACAATATTGTGATTCGCATGTTATATAAGTAATTTATTAAAAAATAAACAATTCAAAAAAGTGGATTAGTTGTTTTACGTATTCGTTATTATGTATATTGTTATCGTTGGTCTTAATTGTGTATTACTGTTAGGTGAATTACATACTCATTATATATGTATGGTTTCAAAACTTTTTACGAACAATTTGCTTTCTATAAAATAAATATAAAGTATACAATAAGCAAATATGTATAATTAAATATTTTATTTGAATATATGAAATAGAAAAATAAATATATGGTACACCTTCTCGTGACCAAAAACTATTTTCAGGCCCATAAATTCGAAAACGAAACTGAAAAAACAATGATACGAATAATCAGTTAGTATATTACGATGAACATTTTAGGTTAATATTATAGTGTTTAAGTAGTTTTTATCAAATTATAATATTAGTATTAAATTAACCACGCGTTTATTTAATTCATAGTACTGACAAATTTAGCCATATTCTATGGTATCATTTAACATAGTTATACCTATTTTAAACTTAATTAAATATTAATTGCAGAACATTAACATTTCATAACTCTATAATAATATTAAAACCATTGACGTATTTTTGCTCATTGGTTATGATAAAAATATGGTTTACGACGATTGTTCTTTTCGCAATAATATTTTAAATCAAATAAATCGTTAACGTAGAATCTACAATAATAAGTAAAACACGCATGTATCCATATATAATTCGTTACATTTAATTGCAAATTAATGTTTACAATGAAATGTACACCAATGTTTAGGTAGATTCAAAGAGAAGTAGCTCAACACAATAACCTATAGTTAGTATGTTTTTTTTTTTTTTTGTTTTGCTAGATTGATCATCCTCAGCTTCAAAGCAAGGCGACTTATCGATCAGTTGTATCGACGCAACGTAAGAGAGCCGTAATTGCTTGTTTCCGACAACTCTCGCTCCACGCTTTGACCAGGTCTTTTAGAGGCTTTTATATTATATTATTCATCCGCTGTGTTGTACAAAGCATTTTGTTTTATTTTTTGCAGCTTTTCTAATTAATATTAATGGTTTTATTTTATTTTTCACGCTTACAAAACAATACGTTTGTGTGTCGTAGTTCGTGAAATCGACTAAACCACAATACGATATACGACAGACGAATATGTTATAATACAACAATAAGGTGTATATAGAAATATTTATTAATATTCAACTGAAACGGTCACAAGTGTCGTATACATATACATATAGTAATAACTTATTATTAATACAAAACATAATTTATTCATCATACTCGTGTGGATATTTTAAGATGCGTACTATGTTAGTAATATTTTTAAATCGTGTTACGTCTATTTACCTCTTGTGAAGTCTTGTAATGTGCTGTTGAAGGTACCTATACCTGTGAATATTGTCGATTTAATTTATGTGTCTGATGTCAAAACAATATTGGTCAGTGCAGTAGCCAGGGGCACTGCATACATATACATAATGGTATAAAAGCCCAAAATAAACGTGTTAACCCGCAACAAAAATACATTCATATTTGCATTATTCCTTTTAATACTTGTACTTAATATAGCTATATGAATTGTGTGTATCTATTCCTCCGCCACCCGTCTCCGAATAGAATCCTGGCTACCGTACTGCTATAAGCATTATTAAACCCCGTGACGTTATTTTAATTAAATACCTAATTGTGTGTACCTAACATTTTTTTTTTTTTTTTGTTAAATCGTATACAATATGTAGTTGTCCCACAATAATAACCAGTTGAAACGGCTGGGATGGAGAACGATTTTATCGGTTGCCAGAAAAAGAGCCGCTATAGCCTGTCTTAGAATGACTCCATTATACTGCATAAAAAGGTACCTCTAACAATTGCTTGTTTTTTAATTATACATCCGATGTCTCTTACACGTGAGTTGATAGTTTGCTTCGTTCCACCAAAACCCTTTTATGCGTGTCCTGTGTTTAATATGTATTAATAGATTATTTTATTTTAACTATTTAGTGTGGTACTATAGCAATGTATATAAGGTATACAGTAGATTATATTCACAGTTCAAACCTCGAGGGGAACAAATGTTGAGTAACTTTTCGACGAATTCAGAATATTACATTGTGACAAGTTTATACGTCTTTATGTTATTCAATTAAGTGCAATGAGCTATTCAACCGGGATGCACGAACAATTTGTAGCTCATTAAATAAGATTATATAAACAAGAATCTACTGTATATAATACTACAATAATATATGACTTAACGTAATAAATTATACTATTTTGCTTTATATTTCACAAGTAATATTATCTATTAATATTTTTGTTAATCTGATCTACTCGTATTATCTCAATCGTTATATACTGTATAAAATTGATTGTTAATAATTTTAGACATCGAGCAGTAAACATATTTGTTCGCTCATTTTACGAACTATGGCTCCAAGATGAGAATATTGGACAAGAAGTTATGATTGAAGATCTCACAGTAAGTTTATCATCGACTCCTCGGCTATCTATTGAGTTAAATGGATAATTCAGAATAATGTGGTAAAATCAAAGTTAATATTTTTGTCATTTTGTAGCAATCATTCGAAGAAGCGGAACTTAAAAAACGTGATAAAGAAGAAGAAGAAGGAAAAGCTGATCCACTTAATCAAATGGTCACAACTTTTTGTCGGGGTGCTATGACCGAGAGAAGTGGTGCATTACAAGAAGATCCACTTTACATGTCATATGCAGATATTCTAGCCAAGTAAGTAGAGAATAAACCAAACAAACCCATAAAAGAATTGAAAATTAATAATGATTTACAACTTGTGGTCTTGAGGTCTAATCACGATTATTTTACAAAATAACAACTATATTGAAATACGTGTACCGTCATTTTGTCACGTGACAGTTCAATGCGGTCATTTAGACACACGATACTTTGTCGTGTGTAATATCGACGCATGCTACATTTAGTCGCGTAAATATATATATATTTTTTGAGGATTCTGTCACTGGATAGCCTTCCCCTCATATTATTATCGTGTAAATAATCTTATTATCATTTATCCTATTTGTTTGTTGTACACATGTTACAGATTGTAAATTTTCTTTTTTATTAAATATATATATATATATATATACATATATTTATAATAAATAATGATATCATAATTTTACAACACTGGTAATTCATCATTATTTATTTATTAACAGTACTAAATATATGTTAAAACATTACATTTGAATATTATCACTTATAAAAATTAAAATTATGAGAAATACTGTAAATAATTATGTTAAATAGTCGTGAAACACTCACGCGTAGTCAGTACATTATAGTAACACTTTACAACAGTCATATTATACTGATATGAAAATAGATATAATTTCCTGTACAATAAAATTGTATTATTTTAAACCAGTCAATGTAACGTAATGTACATTAATTATTAATGTAATACTAAGATTATTATATGATTTAGTTATAAAATATAATATATAATACTTATAATATTTATTGTATTTATTTTCATATAAGTCTTATATATGTACATTAGGGCGTCCCTTATTTAACTAAAAAATTTTTTTTTTGCATTTTTATTGGTCTCACCCACTTAATTTGTGTATATACATGTAAAAATAAACTACAAAAAGTTTCAAGTCAATCTATTAAGGTTAACCCGTGCCATATAATATCTTTGCGATAATACTTATATTATTATAAGCCTTTTTTTATAAGATAAGATTTTCATATTATATATAAAAAAATAATATATATATATTTTTATAAATAAGTGCGACGAAATGAGGCGCGACTAAATATTGCACGCATCGATATTACACAGGACGAAATGTTGTACGCGACCATTTGTCGTGTGTCCTAATGACCACGACGAAATTACATATGTTCTTTAAAATTAATTAAAAAAAAAAATACTATGTTAATTTATTCTATTATATAACTTTATTGTTTTACGCTTTTGCGTACAAAAATTAAAAGTTGTTTATATTTATGTATGAAAAAAAAATATTTGTTTTGTATTATAAAAACTAAAAAAACTGTAAATAACTAACGGATAACTATTTAATCGCGATAATTAATTCATAAAATAATATTACTCTATAAGGAATAAAACAATATTTCAGTAAGTCGTAAACTGAAACATTTTATTCTTGAAATTGAAATATCTGTCAAATAGTATGACATAGGGTTTAACTTCTTACTACTACCGAGACAAAAATACTATTTATACATCAATTTATTCATATTTTTTATGTGACTCTAGACTTTTTCAAATAAAATATTCACTAAAAAAACACACACAAATATCATTCTTACATATTCTTTTCTGTATACTTTTAATTTTACTTTTATTAGGTCCTGTGGTGAAGAAGAAGAAGAAGGAAATGACGAAGAAGAAAGTTCAACTGGTAATGGAGAAGAAGAAGGCGGTGCTTCAATACACGTAATACATTTGTTTTTGTTTTAAAAGTTAAAATGATATTTATATATTTTTAAAAAAATATTTATATCGTTAGGAACAAGAAATGGAAAAACAAAAACTTTTGTTCCATCAAGCTCGATTAGCTAATCGTGGTGTCGCAGAAATGGTTTTGTTACACATATCAGCTTGCAAAGGTATACCTAGTGAAATGGTTATGAAAACGCTTCAATTGGGTATTGCAGTTCTTCGTGGCGGTAATTTAGAAATTCAAATGGTAATTTTAAAACTATATTGTAATTTAATATTATATGTTTTTATTAAATAACATTGACGATAAATTAATATTGTTTACGACAGGGTATGTTAAATCATTTAAAAGAAAAGAAAGATGTTGGATTTTTTACTTCGGTTGCCGGTCTAATGAACTCTTGCAGGTAACAATTAGTTAAAAAAAAAAAAAAAAACTATAAAATGTAACTCGTTACTTATTGTTATTTTCAAGTGTACTCGATTTAGACGCTTTCGAAAGAAATACTAAAGCCGAGGGCCTGGGAGTTGGATCGGAAGGTGCTGCCGGAGAAAAAAATATGCACGATGCCGAGTTCACATGTACTCTATTTAGATTCATTCAATTAACATGCGAAGGACATAATTTAGGTACGCAATCGTTGAGTTATTATTTTAACTGTTCTGTAAATATTTTTACTTGCATTATTTTTTTCAGAATGGCAAAATTATTTAAGAACGCAAGCCGGAAACACCACGACTGTCAATGTGGTCATTTGTACAGTTGATTATTTACTTAGACTACAAGTATGTACCGAAGTGTTCAATAATAAATATAGGTGTATCATTTTATTTCAGTAAGAGTATTTAAATATCTGAATTGGAAGCTAAAGACAATACTAATGAAAAACGAAGAAAATAATTTTAAATTAAACGATTCGAAAATCAGAAATTTATATTTTTTTTTATTATATAAAACAATTTAGTATTGAATTTTGATGTGCTTTTACAACTGTAGTCTTTATTTTTTACAAATATAATTCATTGTGATGGTCATCAAGTATAGAAATTATAGTACTAGTTTAAACTAATCAGGTTATAATATTATGACATTTTTTTATCATTAAACTTTAACTATATAGCCATTAAAGTTAACTTAGAAAGCAATAACTTATTACTAAAATAATTTTAATTATTAATTAATAATATAATTAATTTATATAATATTATTATTATAAATGAATTAAATAATAATTAAAAAAATATATTAAAGATTATTTATTACTAATAAGAAATGTTTGATATATTTTTTTCAGCTTAATCTTTTAAAATTATAAGTAACTCATATAACGGGAAATTATTTCAGGAATCTATAATGGACTTTTATTGGCATTATTCAAGCAAAGAGCTTATCGACCCGGCGGGAAAGGCAAATTTTTTTAAAGCAATTGGTGTTGCTAGTCAGGTTTTTAATACACTATCTGAAGTCATTCAAGGTCCGTGTACTCAAAACCAACAGGCTCTAGCTCATTCAAGGTTATGGGATGCTGTTGGAGGATTTTTGTTTTTATTTTCACACATGCAAGATAAATTATCAAAACATTCGAGTCAAGTAGATTTATTGAAAGAGCTATTGAATTTACAAAAAGATATGATCACAATGATGCTGTCTATGTTAGAAGGTAATTATTAGGAAATCAGCTTTAACAGAACTTCAAACTGTATGTGTAGTAGAAAATGCCATAACAGAAAACAAATAGCTTCAATTAATTCACGAATTCATTCACTTCATCGATATTTTGCGTGCACATTAAAAATTTGAACATTTTAGATAATGACAAACCTCTTTATCGAAATCAAATAAAATTCATATACTTTATTATAAAAATTAGAATTAGGAGCATGGAACTAAAATTTCATCTAGGTATATTATAACATTTATTATCTCATTAATATACTGTATATTTTATCCTTGAATTATTTGCTACTACACAGTTACAGTAAATAATTATCTTAAATTCCAATTAAATAATAAAAGTAACATAAATGTAAATTTTTCTATGTAATATGTACACAGGGAACGTTGTTAACGGAACTATTGGTAAACAAATGGTCGACACATTGGTTGAATCAGCTTCTAATGTTGAGGTAAGTTTAGATTAATTTTGTACAAAATTAAATACAAACGAAACTACGAAAAATAACTAATCATACTTTCATTTTTTTGATTTTAGTTAATATTGAAATACTTTGACATGTTTTTGAAACTCAAAGATTTGACAAGTTCAGCAAGCTTTACGGTAAATTACATTTGTGATCATTTTAATATAATATTATCGTAGGTAGTATATATTTATAAAATAGTTAATAATATTACATTTAAAAATGAAATAAGTTTAAATTTTCCAATATGATTTACTTTATTTTATTTGCGAGTCCAAAATAATATTATAAATTATATTAAAATGGTTAAGATTTTAACGGTTATTTTTTTTTTTAACTTTACGTAATTTAAACTTATAGGAAATTGACCCCAACAATGATGGTTGGGTACAACCAAAAGATTTCAAAGAAAAAATGGAACAACAAAAAAGTTATACTGCGTGAGTTTTTTTTTTTTAGCAAACTATTTAATTAATCTACTGTAGTTATTTTTATTTATGAAAATGTCTTCATTCTATACGTTCCAGGGAGGAAATCGAGTTCATGTTGCAATGTTGTGAGTCGAACCATGATGGGAAAATCGATTACATCGGATTCACGGATCAATTCCACGAGCCGGCCAAAGAAATTGGATTCAACCTTGCCGTACTATTGACTAACTTGTCGGAACACATGCCCAATGAACCTAGGTGAATTTTTAAAAATATCTTTAAAAACTGCTTTCAGTAACTTACAAAGTTTGGACTAAATGTTTTTCTCGTTGTATTCAGATTAACAAGGTTCCTCGAAACAGCCAGCAGTGTTTTGAACTATTTCCAACCGTTCCTTGGAAGGATAGAAATTCTCGGTGGTAGTAAACGCATCGAAAGAGTATACTTTGAAATCAAAGAATCGAACATCGAACAATGGTTAAAACCTCAGATCAGAGTATGAATAGATAATATTTATTATCGATGTACCTATAACGTGTACATGAATCAATATTGTTCGATGTATGTTGTCTTTAGGAATCGAAACGAGCATTTTTCTACTCAATCGTCACCGAGGGCGGTGATAAAGAGAAATTGGAGGCATTCGTGAATTTCTGCGAAGACGCCATATTTGAAATGCAACACGCCAGTGGTCTTATGGCGGTTGATGATGGCTCAGGAATTGGCGGTGGAAAGTCTAGGAAAACCTCTTACACATATCTCGCCGACGACGAAGAAAATAAGTAAAACAACTATATTTATAAATTAATAAATTAATAACATTCACTGTTTGTATTCAACACTGTGCACACAGGGTGGCTAAAGATCCTGTTCGTAGAGGCATACAGGCTATAAAATATGGATTCCACCTATTGTTCTTCGTTTTGTCGCCCACGAATATAAAAAACAAAATCAATGAGATACAACAAATGACTACTATTGAACTAATTAAGTCGTTTTTCAAATTGTGGTTTTACTTGATGTTCTACACTGGTTATAGTGGATTTTACATTATGAGGTTTGTTAACTTTATTAAAACATTAATAACACAACTGTTAAATATTATGTGTACCTGTTCAAAGCAGTTTGAATTTAGTACGGATTTCAATTTAAACAATAAGCTTATTCACACACGTTTCGTTTCCACAATAGTTACAACAGTTACTGTTGATCGACAGAAGATATATAAGTTAATATATTTCATTTTTAAAAATAGATTGACAAAATCACAGTTGACTTATTACCACAGTTTATACACGGAAATAATGTATTATTTTCTTTTGCTGAAAACTATTTTACAAATAAAGTATTGTAATATGTGTACGCATATTATGTAAATTATAGTATGTGATTCGAAATTTATAATAGCATTCTTGCAGTAGTGTGTGAAAACATTCTTTTTATTTTTTTACCATTTACTACGAGGAGTAAACCACAATTAATATATCACGAAAAAAAAATTGATCTCATAACAAACCATTATATTCGTTTATTTTCTCCATACATAACGAGATTTATTCTAATAGCAATAATTATTATTGAATTTGTTCCTTCCCCCTAAAAAAGGAAAAAAATAAAAAAAATAAAAATACATTTCTGTAGAAAAATATTTTATAATGAGAGCAACTCTATAATGAATGATAATCGCTTTCATTATTCCTTCAAATACACCACCATGTTGTACGATTAGTAATATAAACACTATTAATAATTCACGCAGGTATATATCTCGTATTCTAATGCAACTAATGAGCGGCACTCAATCTGAAGAAACAGCTGTTGAAATCGTAGAAGAAAAAAGTGGATCATTTAGGATGTTGCCTGCGTTGCCATCATCTGGAATGGACGATATATCGTCAACTTCAGTCGACAACAATAACATGTTTGTATACTATAATTGAATATTTTCTTATTATTATTATTATTATTTTTTTTTTGTTTTTTGTTATTATTATAACTCTCTTTTACATGAGTTATTTTTTTAGAAAGAAGAATTCCGATATAGACTCAAAACCGAATACGGACCGTAGTGGTGACGATCATCACGCTGAAACATCAACGGAAAATAACGATGACGCCGGCAGAACGGAAGACGGAAATGCCGAATCACAAACATCGTTCGTCGACTTACTAGTGTGAGTATTCGCAGTGAAACATAATACATTATTTTCATATAATATATGAATGCGTTTTTAAAAATATATATGTATATATTTTCGAATAAATATTAAAAACATTAAATTATAGTTTTTTATTATTTATTTTTTTATAAATAAAATAACAATATAATTATATTAATTTTTATTACTATATTTATATTATTATTTATAATGATATATTTTTATTTTATTTTAAATTATATTTATATAATTTTTATTAATATCAACATTTTAGGTATTATATGTTTAATAAATTAACTTTTTATTTTAAATCAACTTAGACATTTAGAAATTATTATATTAAGTGATTTTTATCAATAATAGTATTATTAATCTTGTTGTTTATTATATAACTTAGAGGTGAATCAGCTAGAAAAGATTCGATTGCTGGTCCAGAAGTTTTGGCTCAACAACAGGCTGTTATGGCAGCCGTAGAAGCAGAATCTAAACAAAAGAACTCGGTCACCAATGCTAGCGCATTTTCTACGGTATAACTTTTTATAACACATAAAATATGTATAAATTTGTTATGTTGATAGTTTAAAAATTGAATTGTAATGACTTCATGATTTTAATATTTATCTAATCAACAGAAAATACTGTAATCGAATTAATATTTGTAGTTTTTAATCGAAAAAAGTGGTTGTAGTCAAAATTATATCACTATAATGTCCCATCTAATTTTTAAGAAAATGTTAGGAAAATTGTAAGGTTTAGGAGACCATCAAAATATTCATAAAAGTAATCACTTATTCTAATTTACAAAAATTTGAATTATTAAAAAAATAAAAA